>MU223224.1:4795317-4811428 GCA_018584345.1 Thuja plicata | reverse complement strand
ATGAAAGACAATTACAAAGTTTGACCTTATAAAGGTGAACAAAACCCTAAAAGGTAAATACTAGGTTGCACATTATTAATTAAGAGTTAATTAATAATGCACCTAAGAGACGCTTAAGCAACTAGAGAAAACCCCTCCCCCCAACAAACAAACCATTTTTCTTGCAGGGACAGGTTCAGAAAAATGATTTGGAGTTATGATTTAGATACCCTTTTTAGCAAACTATCAGGATTCAGAAACATATTTTCTGTCAGAGATTTTAGAGGTCGATTCTTCCCTAGGTCGGAATCAAAAATTCTGGGTCAATGGTGACATTGACTTGAGGGTCAAAATCAGAACTGTGTCAGATTGGAAAAATATTTCTGGGTTTTGTTTGTCTCTGCATTTCTGTTCCAGATCCGATTGTAGATTTTATAGAAACTCAGTGCAAATCCCCCAAAACAACATTCTTTAGATCTGTAACATTTCGAGGTTAGTACTTTTCTCCTATTCATTTCAATTAAAGTTATTAATCTTTTTAAATCTATCACACATTCTTTTCTATAAAATGGAATTTAAGATCTTCTTCTTTATTCTTATTTCCAATCGATTGATTCATTTATACCTTGATCCTTCCTTTGGGGTTAATCAATTTAGATCTTCCCTTTGTGTATTTGAGGATTAAAGGAACATCTTATTTATCCCTCACATTTCAATAAACATTCTAATTTCAAATGTAACAACATAATTGTATCTTACATTAAATGTAATCACCCCATTTCTTATGTTACAGTAACTTTAAACCATTCAATTTAATTGTTACCATGTCCCTATCAATGGCCCTAGGTTAAATGCTAAGTTTAAATGTGATACTAATGATAATTCTAACGTTAAACCCAAACCCTAATCATAACCATAACCCTTCCATTTACCCTAGGTAAAATTATAAACATAACTATTATACTAACCCTAAATGTAACCATAACTATAACACTAACCTTAACAAAATTAAAAATCATAAAATGTCTTCAAGTTACACCATCAATATAAAAATAATTAACAACGCCTAAAAAAAGAAAAAAATTAACCCTAATTCTAGCATTGATTCTAACACTACTTCTAACCCTAACCCTAATCAATGTTATAAAACTATACCAAACCCTTACCCTAACCAAATACTCCAACCCTACACTTAAATCTCACACTACCTATTATATTAATGCTAACTCTAAAACCTACATCCTATCGCTAACCACGTCCCTATTCTTATTCTAACAGTCAACCAAATATTACCCTTAACCATAACACTATGTCTGATTTAAACCTAAATGTAAACCTTACATGCCAACCCTTACCACGATTTTAAACTAATTCTAACCCTAACCCTAACTCTACACCTAACTAATATACTAATAGTACACCTAACTCTAAACAATCTTCCCCAACCCTAACTGTACTAAGCGTTTACTAAAATATAATATTTACCCTAAATGTTACACTAAATATGATACACCACCTAACTGTAAACATAACATCCTATCCCAAACCACGACCTTAATCTCATCCTACCCCTCACCCTAACCCTAACCCTAACCCTAAATCTAATTGTTGTCGTTAATGTTATACTACTTGTAACTTTAACATAATTTCTACCTTGACACCAACCTTAACTGTAACAATACCACTAACCTTAATAGTAAAAGTAGCACTAACGCTAACAATAACCTTAAAGGTAACCCAAACCCAAACACTAATCTTAATACTAACCCTATCAGTAATTGTAACTGTTCACACAATAGTACTCCTAAAGTTAAAGCCTAAGACGAATTGTAACCATAACCCTGCCATTTACCATAGGTAAAATGGTAAACATAACTATTATACTAACCCTAATATGATACTAATGCTAACTATAAACATAACCGTAACACTAACCTTATCAAAATTAAAAATATAAAATGTCTTCAAGTTACACCATCTATGTAAAAATAATTAACAACGCCTAAAATAAAAAATTAAAGTTAAAATTTAACTTAATAATTTAACACTAACCTTCATAAAATTAAAAATCAGAAAACGTCTTCCATGTTGCGTCATGACTGCTACTAACTTATATATATATATATATATATATTACGCCGAAAGTAATCCTTCTCAAGACGCCTATTTTCATCAAATTATAATTTTTTTTCGTGTGAGTTAGAATTGATGAAAATAGGCGCTTCGAAAAGGATTATCCTTGGCATTATATATATATATAATGCTAGACTTCTAAAGCACAAAAAATTTCAAACTTTGAAAAGAGTATTTGTGACTATAAGTCAAATTTGTTTTTATTAAGATAAAATTTATTAATATAAAAAGAATAATAAACAATAAATAGCACAATACATTATACATAAAGTAATAAAAATCAACATAATAATAAATACAATATTAACTTAAAAGTTATATAGTAAAATGAATATAAATATTTGAAACCTAACATCTATAAATCGTAGAAGATTGATCCAAATAACCATAGAAATTTATATATAATAATATCATACAAAAGAAATTGTGACCAACACAAATAACCACCATTAAAGATAAGATAGAATAGTCAAGAGAATCCAAGCCAATTCACCTTGTATTCCACAACAAATTGGAAAAAAACGTTCTTAATAAGGAATATTCCATCCTCTAAATAACTGAAGTTTGAAGTCAATTTTATTTGAAATGAGCTAATTTCCATATGGTATCTTTTATTTTAATAATAAACTTATGTTGAGGAGTGCATTTTATGAAGACTCATTGAATACATGTGAAATCTTTCATTAAAATATTTTTAAAATTTGAATAAAGCTAAGGTTACAATTGACTATGGAGATTATTGTTGCCCATTGACCAAACACTTATACTTTATATAAATACAAATCTTTTGCTTTAGCGTGTACACATTGACTAAACACTTTAATTGATGTAAATGTTCATAAGCTTCAAAGTTCATTGAACTTGGACTATTCTATAAGTTTTCAATCCTTGTCCATTGTGTGCTAAATCTTTAAAAAATTCCACCAAAAGATTTTTTAATATCCTCCTACTTTCCCTACTAAAGTGAGGTATGCAATAAAGTGAAAAAAGCTCATCGAGTGAGGTAAAATTGAAGTAAGGTTTTTTATATATTTCAACAAAAGATTGAAATATAAGGCTTTTAATAGGCATTATATCAATGAACATGAAGCATCCCTTATTCCATGTACTTCTTGTCTTCAATTGATGAGTGTTTATGTACGATGTTACAATTACACGAGTGACAAGAGCAATAGACCATTCCATCTTTAAAAAAATAAAATAAAATCGAATAAAGAGGTAGAATATTAGTAATAAATATATTAAAAATATTATGATAAGATACAAATATTTATGGTTATATGAATTTAAATTATAATTCACTACATTCAAGAAGCAAATATCAAAAATTGAATTTGACTTTTGTTTATAATTTTTTTTGTTTGTAGAGCTTGTATCAAATGTTTTTTTTTTTCAATCACTTTCTTATATGATAGTTTGTAAACTTAAAAGTGGGCAAGACCCAACTTTCTTAAACACATCTTTTTCAACTCATCAATGTAGATTGGCTCACATCTAGCTGTTTGAAATATTGAACCTTAGCCTACTTAGTAAACATGCTGGATTGACAAGTGGAATCACGATCTTAAATGCACCTCATGCTTCCTTTATCTTTATGATAGTTATTTGGCACCATATCACCACTACTCCTACACGGTGACTATCTTAGAGTTTCACAATGCCATTAACACCTAGTAAATTTAGCCCTCTACTCTTGCCCTACAACTATGAGTTGTCAAGATTTGCTAACTAAAGCTGAATTGTTGATAACCATTGAACTAAATGAACTCAAAATAAAGCTTGTCTCCATTGGCTCAAAGTCAATGATCAAGCTTCTAAAGATTTTGTCCAAGCTTAGTGTCTCACCACACTTCTCAAGTATTTAACAATATAAAATGACAATAGCCCTTGATTAAACATCTTGATATCTTCTAGGATTTTGTTAATCATTATAAATTTTTGTTATAATTTATGAGTATTGTCTTGAATGAGATAATGCTTTGCAACACTCTTTCACGTTTTTTCTCTATCAAGTCTCTCCTTAGAAAATCGTTAATGACAAAATTTTCACCATTCTAATCTTTGTGTTCAGTTCTACTTTTTTCCATGAACAATGATAAGGCTTCTGGTTGTGATGACTTTCCTTGTAATTTTTTAAAATCTCTTTGGGAATTACTTGGAGATGATCTTCATAAAGTATGCTTTAAAGTATTCTAAATATTTAGGAAATCTTATTAATAAATAGCATATTAAATTCATATCCATGCCAAGAGATTCAGAAGACTTCTACAATTGAAGACTGATTACCTTTCTCAAAGTATCATACAAAATTATTACAAAGGTTCAGTCTTTTTAAAAGTTGTACAATCTTCTCCTTAAAATTGTGTATCTTGAATAGATTGGTTTCCTAAAATCTAGGTATATTCTTGTTAATACTATTTATGTTTGGGAAGGGATAGAATATAGGCACAATGCTCACACTAGAGCAAGTTATATGTATTGAGATTGATTTGTAAAATTCTATGACTACATTAAGTGGGTTTCCCCTTAATTTATGCATTCAATACAACTGGCCTTTGTTGATGCCTCTTCTTATCTCAAGTCAATAATGACAATAATCTAATTCTTTGGGGCTCTTTTAGTGAATCCACCAAGGCTATCCTTTGGTGTTTTTCCTTTATATGATTGTTGTGAAAGGTTTTCTATATATGTTGGGTGATGTTTCTTCCCACGTTTTGGCTAAAAACATTTATTTGCCTAACTCCACAATTTTGTTGGTGAATAGGAATTTTGCAAATGGCTCATTTTCTCATGCTTAAAGATGAAGAAAATGATATTAGTCAAGCCTTGCAAAGTTTGGTTATTCTTTGTAAATCCTTTAATTTAGGTATTCAATGAAAAAATTTAATGCTATAGGTAATATTTCTCGAATAAGCTTACTTGGCTTGATGCTTACAATTGGAAATTGATTGATTATGAGAAAATCTTTAAATTTCTTAGCATTCTATTTTCCTTCTAATCTTTCTCATCCTCATTGTGAAAAATAATTATCTCTTGAATTGAAGAAATTAGTATATGGGTAACCAAGCCTCTTTACTTGGTAGGGAAATTTTAGGTGCATTCTAAAATATTGACACTTAAACATATTTATTATTCTTCCTATTTGGTACTTTGCAAGGCCTCCTTTGCAAAACTTGCAAAGCTTTGTATATAATTCATTTGGGATTTTTCTAACACAAATAAAGGTTTCCATTTTGTGGTATTAGAGTACTATTGTCTCCCACATGATTTTAACGGTTGGGGTTGATTTCTTCTTAAAATCAAGGCTTGTTCGTGTATCAAATCAATAATCAAATCCCTTGAAGGTGATGAGACTTAGAAGACTTTTATTTGTTTCTATATTTCTTTGAGTTCTCTTTTATAATAGACAAGCCTAGAAAGGTCATGGTTTTCACACTGTTCTTACATGAAGTATCATTTGGGATTTTTCTAACACTAATAGAGGTGTCCATTTTGTGGTATTAGAGTATTGTTTTCTCGCATATGATTTTGGAGGGTTGGGGTTGATTTCTACTTAATATCAAGTCTTGTTCTTGTGTACCAAATGAGTAATCAAATCCCTTCAAGGTGATGAGGTTTAGAAGGATTTTCTATGTTTATACATTTCTTTGAGTTCCCCTTTATAAGAGACAAGCCTAGAAAGGTCTTGGTTTTCACACTCTTCTTACATGAAGTATCCTACCTAGATTAAGGGCACTTTTGTGGTCAAAATCATATGGAAATATTTATGAGCCATTAAAACTTAGCTTATATGGAATAGAAATGACTTCCAAAAGGTGTTACTTATTAAATAACAACCTATCTAGTAATATTTAATTAATTCTTACCAAGATCACCCTCTTGTTAAGACTCCTTAAGTCCATGCTTTGAAATATTTCAAGAAGGATATCAAAATGCTTCCAGACCCACTAGTACATTTGAGACCTCTTTTTGATGGATATGCATCGTAATTCTGACACTACCCCATCAGGAAAGCGACACAGACTGATGTTGCAGTTTTGGTGTTGGAATCACTGACGGCTGGTATGATCATCATTATTGCGATGGTCCCAACCGTCACAATATGCACTAGCTACGATGGTTAACATGTTGTCATTACAAATTATGAGTGTCATCATTATGATGGGTATGCGACATATATGTTGTCCATGCGACGACCAGCTATCGGATTATTCTGACATCTGGACGTTGCATTTGGTACTTTGGCGTAAGATGTTCTCTGAATACCGTAGCATTATACACCGGCTATAATAGTCAACCTGTCATCATTACACATTATGAGTGTCGCAAGTACAATGGGTATACGACAGATATACTGTAAATGTGACATCCATCTATCAGATTATTCTGACATGTGGACGTCGCATGTTGTGCTTTGGCATCGATCGTTCTCTGAATACCGTCACAATTGTGATGGTATGCTATATTTAAAAAAAAAATATTTGTCGTGCATTGATGGAGTGAGACCTTAAAATATTGAGTTTCTCTTTGTTTCGAGAATAGTTTTTAATTATCTACTTACAAGGCCAACCACATGAAGGTGGAAGCTCATCTGGCCACTCCTAGGAGCTTCTTATGACCCTTTACGACACTTTAAGACCTCTAAGATGTATTTTTAGAGATTGTAAAGGGTCATAAAAGTCATAAGGGGTCCTGAGACACAATAGTTGAGAAACATAAATGTAGGCATCATGGTCACAATTCTTTGGAGACACCACTCAATTATGTTGTGTCTCCAAAGAATTGTGACTATGATGCCTACATTTATGTTTCTCAGCTATTGTGAAATTAAAAGTATTCTAAGGAACATGTCATGTCTATGTGGAACTGTATAGGATCCTCACCAAAGGGGGTTCTAGATTAGAGAACTCCCTTTCACTTAATAATTATGAAGCTATCAATGGTATACTAATTATTTAGGATTGTAAGTTTCCATTGATGGCTTCAAATTACCAAGCAAAAGGTGTTTTCTAGTACAAAAGACTTAGCAGCCTCTAGAACCTTTTTCTTAAATGCATTATACCCTTGACGTACTTCATAGAAACATTTTGCATCAGGATTACAGGGAAATGTAAACCAATGATTAGTAGTGTCCAAAAAAGAGGCAAAATCACAACAACATAATGCATAAGGATATAAAGTTCATTAACTAGATAAGTTTTTGTAATGATGATGAAGTCATCATGAGGAAGAGGCCAACAATTTTTATTAAGAAAAAGAAAATATCCTTGACATGATGATACATAAGTGATCAAGTTATGTGTGACATCATGCCTATGACATGCGGGCACAATATTTTAGGTAGGCCATGACAGTATGCTAGAAGGGATTTTCATGATGGATACTCTAATACTTATGTTGTTCATAAAGGCAAGGAGAAGTAAAAATCAGTACCTTTGAGTATTAAGGTTCATGACAATGACTTGATGTGTTTTGGAGATAGAATGCCTTTGAAAAGTCAGGATACAACAATGCGAAATACTAGTTGGAGTATGGTTGATGAGTGGAAGGAAAACAAGAAGTGTAGCAATCCTAATGTTGAAGAAATTTGGGATTTGACTCATGTTCAAATTGGGACAGTCAAATGTCCTCTTGAAGAGCAACATTTTGGAAAAAAATTTGAGAAGTTACAAGGATCATTGGCACAACAACAAAAGAGAGAAAGACCAAGGGTACTTGCAAATAGAGTGCATGGCAAACAACAACAAATTTCCAACAAAGGGAAGCAACAATTTGTTTTTTTTCTTCTAATAGTTGTTTGAATGCAAATGTAGGTTTGAAGTGTAGAAGGCCAATGAAATTGGGATATTTTATTCCCTCTCATAAAATCAGGAAACATAGCAGCCAATGGAGAGATGCTTGGCATAAGAACAAGTTGGATTCTTGGGACAAGAATCATTTTAAACCTAGATAGCATGGTGTAGGGGCACCTAGGACAAGCAAGGAAAACCATAGAACTAAGAAGACATTGGAGAAAATGAAGACATCTAATCCAATCAATTGGACCATTTTGGAACCAATTATGAAGTTTAAACATGAATTTTGAAGTCAAAATGTAAATGCAATGTAAGAAGTCCTAAAGGACCTTATATGCCTTAGGATCACAAATATGATGTAATGAGGAGTTAGAGTAAATAGGTGTCTAAGGGGTCTTAAATAAGACTAATAAGGTCAATATAGTAATTTTAGGGAATAGGAGTTGATAGAATAAATGTTGTCATTCAATAAAGTCATTTTGTTAGTTTCATAATTCAAAATTTGAATGTAAACAGTCACATATACGAAATGGAGGGAATTAGGATTTGTAATATTTAGGCATAAAATAATTTATCCAACGATCAGAGTTGGTTAAATGAGTTATAGGGAGTCTTTAAAAGGTCTAAAAAATGTCCATGATGGATATGATTCGGTATTGTATGGACTGCACACAAAATAAGGAAGAAATCTACAATTTTCTGCAAGTTTTATGAGTTTTGGCATCCATATTGGTTTGTCTTTTGCTATTTGTGGAATATAATGTATTAAGAACATCATATATTCCTTATTGAAAGAATTTAAGTAACCTAAGACAACTAATATCTTAGATTTTTTTTGATACTGCTGACAGACTCTTAGATTGGTTTACTACTCAAGTTGACAAGGATAGTTTGTATTCCAGCATTTTGTTATGATAGGAGTGGAATGTATTAAGATGACATCACATTTTGTAATTAGTAGTGTTTGATGTATGTTGAATAGATCACTATCTATATAGAATAAGGAAAATTTCATATGTATTTTTTGAATTGTTTAAAAGAATGAGGATGATCATGATCATTATTTACATCATTAAAAAAAGAAGAAATATCAGAGGAGATGAATGATTGAGAAAGAGTCCACGAAGGATAAAATCTTGTTGGATGGAGGTTTCATGACACTCTAAAAGGATAATGACCCATATAATTTTGATGGAATAGAAATCCTTGAATGTTACGTTAAGCTAATGATTCATCAACATATAATCCAAATACTCTATATGATCATGTACCATATGACTTTAGTGGAATATATATCCCTAAATGTTTAATTTTAAGTCAATGATTCATCAACCTATTATCCACACTCAATATGATCAATGTCCCATATGATTTTTGTAAAATAGAAACTCCTCGAAGTTTAATGCTATAGAAGCTGTCTTATGTTTGCTGTTAAGCCAATGATGCATTAGCCTATAATCCAGACACTAGATATGATCATTCCTCATATGAATTTGGTAAAATAGATACCTATCAATGTCATATCTAGTGTCAAAGTTAATAAAATAGATACAATCATTAAACTACTTAATAAAATAGCTTAAACAAAGATACCACATTTTCTTCTTAGCTTTTCTCCAGCATAAGGTATTTGAATATGATGTGATAGAAAAATAATTTTTGGAAGAGGATTTGTTATGGTATTTGATACAAGAATGAAAATAAAGGATTGAGGTATATATCTTTAGTCAAAGTTGTCAAAATATGTGAATCTTAGTAGATTGGGCTATATAAGAAAGATACCATGTCCTTCATTCTATTGCATCTACATGTAGATGCTTGTCACTGTTTTCAAATCATATTGTGCAAGAGAAAACAAGGTTACTATAAAAGTTTTTTCGGATATGATTTTCCAAACTGTGTCTTAATGTTCTCATTTGTAGGGGTCCCCAAGGAATACATGAAGGTTAAGAATCATGTGAGTGAGATTAAACTCCATGAAGAGAATACCTTGTATTTCAAACAGTCGCAACATATGCTGCAATTCAGAATTAATCCTACTCTTTTCCTTTAAGAGTTTCTGCTATGTTTGTGGGCTGCAGACAAAAAGTTCTTTGCTTGTATCCTGTTCTGATCTTAGTTCTAATTTGATCAGGACATGTTTCTGCATGGTTTCATTTATCTTCTTGACAGTCCGTTAATTGTTTTCTTAAATATAATATATAAAAGATAGTCAATCAATTAAATTACAATTTTTGATATCACTTTTATAAAATACATAAAATTACAAATCTTTATATCAATTTATAAACTATCACAAATTGAAGTTTTCAATTAGATAACCCACATTAAAATTTTATTACATTCTATAAAATCCTAAACCCAAGACAAGTCTCTTACAGTTCTTCAAGGTTTACTAGCCCGCTGACTTCGGTGGGAATAACACCTGCCATCTGGTTTCTGTCAAGTCTCCTATTTCCCAACAATATTACCAAAAAAAACAAATTAAATAGGCACCCATAAAATTCTGGTCTGTGTAGTAGCCATGAAAGCCATGAACAAGACATAGCAAGAAAAGACAAAATTAAAATGATTGATACTCACACAACCCTCAAATTGGGCACTAGTCCCAAAGTATGGGGGATCCCTCCTTCGAACTCATTACTGTCAAATAGTCTGTAGATGGTAATAAACAATACTCAGAATAGATGATATATTTATATATGACATGTTGAAGATCATAACATATGAGAAAACAAATGAATTTTTTGTACTCACAAGTGTGACAGATTCATCTTCTCGCTGAAGAGTTCAACTATAATTTTTCCTGAAAGTTTGTTTAGGTTGAAGTGGCTTCAAAAACTACAAGAAATATTTTAGTAGCTAGTTTAACCATCAGTAATCATATGACAACACTTTGTTTTTACAGTCTAGTATAAATACATTTTTATTATTAAAGTTTAAAAAGATTTTGAAGAGTTCTGAACTCTTTACAAAGAAACACTATCTAAAAGATAGAATATTTCATTTCTAAAACATCAAAACTCATTTAAATACACTGTAATATCTTATTACTTACAAGTGATTTTCATACATCAATAACTTAGCTAAATCAATCATAAGGTATATAAAACTAGTTTCGTAAAGATATGCAAACTATGTAAAATATTGGTAAGGGGTGGCAAGATCAAGGAAGAACTCAAAAGTACAAGACCTAATGCCTCTGGGGCTCATCATAGATGGCCTTGCCTATGTAACTCGTAGAGACATCATAGTTAGGGTTGAACTTTAAAACTAGTCTTTTAAAGGATGGTAGAATTGGTTACACAACCCCTTTCTAGGGTAGAGTCCCCAGACAATGTCTCCATTGGCTGCCACCCAATTAGGTGAACAAGGATGAGATCCTAATTAGATTCTACCTACAAATAAGTTATAGGTAGACCTCCTCATAAGGTTACCTACTCAATGGTTCATAACTATGATGGAGAACCAATTCTTGTAAGATATTAAGGCAATATCCATGATCTCAAACCTACAATATTTATAATTGTATGAGAGGAGATACATATTACCTAATTCTATGACCACTTATCTTAAAATCTAACATATTAGTATACCATGTATATAATTTAATCATATCATGCCTTCCTAACATATGCATTGAACTACTAATATCAATGTCTATTAAACCCCAACTTGACAAGTTGTAAAAGTGCAATTATACTAACCTCACTACTCAAATTGACTAACAATTCAACTACCAAAATATACCTTTAAAAATAAGAGTAACCATAATAATTTTATTATTACAACATCGAGACATAAACATCAGTCATTATCAAATAAGTTGCATATTAAATGAGAATCATTTCTTTTTTGACCTTTTCTTTTTGTCTGCTTCCCTATATTCTTGCAGAGGCATATCCATCTCGGCATCATCATTTCTTCTCTCTCATGCATGTGCTCTCATTGTCCTTTGAAAAGGCAGGTCCTCTGCAATAATAAATAAAAGGGTTAAATTAAAAACATAATATCATAATTGGGATTAATTTAAAAACATATGATTAGAATTGTTACAAGCATTTCAGTACTTTAAAAAATATAAACGTGACGCTCTTTACCTTGTGCAACCACATATTCTTGCTCAGTGGCTTGAACCTCAACACACTCATTGGGAACCTCTACATCCCCTACAACTACAATACAAAATGTTTTATTAATCCCAACACATTATAATTAAATTTTTATTAGTACGCCAAATTCAATTTAAAATGTTTACTTGTATTAATAAATCAATAATCAAAATTCGAATAGAAAATGTATACCTTGAGTATTACAATGCACATCTGAATCGACGCCTCCGTTGTGCTTAGATGGTGTTTTAGGATCGGCAAGCTACATTCCAATGTAAATAATTAGTGCATTTATCGACAATATATACATATAAATACAATACAAATACTGAGAAATGTTAATCATTCAATTTAATACATATAAATATATTCACTTTAAAGTTTTAAACAAATATATAATCATTGTTTCCTTACTTAAAAAAAATATATTCACTTTATGTTGGAACTTAACATCAAATACAATAATTGGTAAAGTATTCAACTTGAAATAAAAATCAATTGGCTTATTTACCTGTTCAACAGATCCACCAGAAGAACCTTGCGCACTTATTGATCAGAATCATTCAACCACAACTGTATAGCCTTGTTTGTAGCCTACTTTCTTGTCCTCTTCTAAAATATTTTGTTTGAACTCCAAGCCCTACATTTTTATTATAGTGAATTTCGTGAAAACTAAATTGATTACAATTTATAAATATTTGCATACAGTTTTTCATTTACTATTACTTACAATTCATGCAGCAAGTTTTGAATATCCACTCGAGCCAAGCTTGTGTTGCTCGTGCTTTAGTTTTCTTGCTTCTGTTGCCTTTGATGTGCCAGGAAACCTGTGTGATGTTTGAAATATGTTAGATCACATAAGTACAAAGAGTAAATAGTACATAATTTCATTATTAAGATTATCATGTACCTTCTTTCCTCAGGTGATACTATTTGTCCACCATGTCTTGCACGTCTCTCAAGTGCATCCCTTTTAAGATTCTCCCACTCATTAATAGGAACATAGGGGGGCCGCTCGTAATAAGGGTTGTGTTCTATTTGGGACTTGTAGTTGTCCCTAATATACTTCAAAGTTTGGCCCGCTTTCTCAAGGATCCTAAGTCTTTGAAAGGCGTTGGGTCCAAAAAGTTTTATCATAGAGTCAATGATTTTATCCTTTAACTCTTTATCTTGTGATTGATTCATAAATGAAGTGAAGCTACCTTTTAATATACTTAAATAAAGGGATGAAAGGAAATCTGATATAGCAATGAAATCAAAATATGATACCATGTGCATACTGTCAGCCCAAAAATGCACAAACATTCATCATTAAGTTTTTCATAAAATAGATTATTCCTTGCAAAATAATAATGAGATTATTAGTTATTGCAAGGGACTACACAGGGGGTTAGTGCATTACATTATGAGTATAAGATTGTATAGTAAAAGAAAGGATCAATATTTAAAGTACCTGTATGCTGGGCTACTCTCATGGGAAGTCCATATTCAATGTTCACGAGAAATTGATCACAATTCTCTATTGTTCTCGTACATCTAACATGAGTACATCTAGGAATTTCCTCATCGCCTCCTACATAAAATTAATCCAATATAAAAAATGCCCCCTAAGAAAGAATAGCTGAAGTGAAATAAACACATGATAAATGAGAGAGAAAAACAGGAATCTGCATACCAATAATAGGCATTTCCATCGCATTTGTGGCCATGCTACGTGTTGCTGACATTGTAGCTGACACTACCTCTGTGCTTCTGATCCTCATAGCAGGCGGTGTACTCAAAATAGGATCAATAGTAGGTGCTGAAAAATAAGATTGTTAGAGCATAAAAAAATATGGACAACCATGGACAAGATTGTTAGAGCTATTAAAAAAAATATTGTTCAAGCAAAACACAAATGGAGGATAGAACATACGATCTACTTGAAGCCTAAAATATCTGCATCTGGGGCATGGCCCTTTAATGTTTTTTGCATCCTCTATAAAAATAACACATATATATTTTAGTTAATGACATAAATAAAAGAGTATGCTATAAAAACCATTATTGAACTTTTGTTATAATTAAAAACTACATTAATACTTACTGTATAAGTCTGAACACGGTGAACCAACTCTTCCTCTCTCATCAGTATTTATGGAGTCTAAGGTTGAATATCTTCTAATCGATTTAACTCTCTTGAAATTGCATAAAGGACCTTTTGCAGTGCAACCAAAGGATCAACGTCTGATGAAATATCAACAATGAATGGATCCTAATCATCCTGCGGCTCCTCATGGACTACTTGTTCCTTTCCCTTTTTCTAATCAAGACTCATTTGTGGGAACAATATTATTAGCACTTTATTAAAAAGTAATCCAAAATAGTAGTGAAGAATAAAATATAACAAAAAATACGCATTAACATTTTTCTTGTATGTGCATTTATACAACTACAATGAGTTTTACCTGTTGGGAAGAAGAAGTCCCATGAGAACTATCATCGCCATGTGTATCATGTGGCTGTTGATCCATACTATAGCCCTGTATTTCAAAAAAAAATCATTGAGACATGTTAAAACACATGTGTTCATATTCTAAGTTACCTTGAATAATAGACAATTATAAGAATGCTTCAATTAAAAGAAGAGATTTTTTAAATTTTAAACAATTTTAAATCGTGCATAGTGCTTACCACCTCGTCCATGATAGCGGGCTTTTTTTTGTATCTAAGAAATTCAAATTGTAATCGATAAGCAGCTCTTCACCTCCATATATTGATTTGATCGCACATACAAATACGTGATTTCCCTCGCGCGCCTCAAATATGGATTTGGGTTGCTTCTTAGTTGACGCAGGTCGTATACTATATATAAAACCTATAATATTTCCTGATGCTTTTGGCCTTTCGTCAACGTATATAGCTACTGTTTTACTTTGTTAACCTAATTACTAAATGAGTGACTACAATACCCTAGTTTGCATTATTATATGATCTTGTTTAATTTGTGTTCATTTCATGAAAATATACATGTAAAGGAAAAGAAATTTCTACATCTAAAGATTACATGTATATATATGCCAAATAAATTGTATATACTATACAAGGAAAGGAACTAAAAGATAAAATGATCTGGGCTCACACAGGTTGTAAGCATAGCCAACTTTCAGAAGAATATGCAAGAGTACATGCATACATAAGAGGATGAACATAAATAATAAGGGTACCAAACATTGCCTGAAGTGATGAATTTTTGACCCAGGTATGAATCTAGTGTGCTCCTGTGTGATCCAGAACTTGCAAAGAAAAGAGAGATGAGGGTTAGATCAAAAATATCTAAGCAATGAATGACATCGTATTATTACTGATCCTCATCTACAATTATGCATGTGCATAGTCAAGCCATACACTTCTGAAAGAAAAACGGGGAGTATCACATAGTGAATATCAACAACAAAACAAATAAAGAGAGATCAAACCCTTCACACAATGCCTTGAAGGTAATAGCAACTATGCCCTAGCTCTCAAAGCTCACGGGTCATCAAGAATTTCAAATGCAAAGATGTAAAAATTGCCAGTATTAAACAGTGAGCTCATAAACAATGCATGATGCCCTAGCTTGTAGCGTGCAAGCCATCAAGACATTTCCTCATGAAATGATCATAAACAGGGAGTACTACATAGTGAATATCAACAACAAAACAAATAAAGAGAGATCAAACACTTCATACAATGCCTTGAAGGTAATAAAAATGATGCCCTAGCTCTCAAAGCTCGCGGGTCATAAAGCATTCCAAATACAAAGATGTAAACAATGCCATTATTAAATAGTGAGCTCATAAACAATGCATGATGCCCTAGCTTGCAACCCGCGAGCCATCAAGACATTTCCTCATAAAATTATCATAAACGGGGAGTACCACATAGTGAATATCAACAACAAAACAAATAAAGAGAGATCAAACACTTCACACAATGCCTTAAAAGTAATAGCAATGATGCCCTAGCTCTCAAAGCTCACGGGTCATCAAGCATTCCAAATGCAAAGATGTAAACAATGCCAGTATTAAACAGTGAGCTCATAAACAATGCATGATGCCCTAGCTTGCAGCC
>MU223224.1:4783644-4794510 GCA_018584345.1 Thuja plicata | reverse complement strand
CATATATATATACATATATATATATATATATATACATATATATATATATATACATATACATATATATATACATACACACACACACACATATATATATATGTATGATATTATTGTTGTCATTACATGCTTGTTGCTGTTGTGTATATGGAGTTTCCTAATATCAATATTACTAGCAAGCTCAAAACCGTAAACAAGGCATATGCTTCAGCTATATTGTTGGTCCCATCACGTAAAGAAATGCATTTAAATGCTAAAACTATACCCCTATGATTGTGAAGACACATACCACATCCAAACTTGCTAGGGTTTCCTCATGCAGAGCCATCAAAATTTAACTTTAAAGAATGATTATCAGGAGGAATCCATCTAAGTTTTGAATGATCTCCTTTTTGTTTGCTTCTATTTGGGATCATAAATGGAGGGGTGTGAATCAGATTTAATGACTTAAGAAAATTAGGATCTCAATTTGTGAAGTTTGTAATTGCAAATCTTATCTTTAACATGCAAATTAACCACCTCTGAAATGGATTGCTCCAGTTTGTTTATAACAACTTCCACTGGTGAAGCATAATTTCTAAAGATTCTCTTTTTATGTTCCCACTAGATAGCCCAAACAATCATAGCTTATGCATAGAGCCAAATACATGAGAAGAAGGATCTGGAATGAAGAATGGGCTATGATTGGAAAAATCCCACAAATTATTCAGAAATAGTATGTAGATGTTCAATTTTCCCACCACATGTTGCCAACAAGTTTGAGCAAAGGGGCATAATAATAGTAAGTGATCAACATTTTCAATTTCTGCCTGATATAACACACACTGAAAAGGTTGGAAATATTGAATTTATGAAGGCAATCACTAGTCAGATTCCTTTTTCTAATTGCTAGCCAAGCGAAACATCATGCCTTTGGTAGAATCACTTTGTTCCAACATAGGATATATGCCTGTTGTTTAGTCGTGTTTTGCTCCATTAGAAAGAGGGCCTTATACCCATCTTTAACACTATAATCACCATTTTATTATTAATCACCATTTTATGATGGGGCCCATACTACATGTTTTCCCTGGCCAATTCTTTTCCTTTTTTGCTTATTTTGGAAGAACAAGAGCTTTATTTTGTTTTTTTGTTTTTTGGGGAAAAAGGAGCTTTATTTGTTTAACAAACACAAACACATGATCTTATTAATATTATAGATAAAATTACAAAAAAATGTGGTGTTTCTGTTGTTCTATTGATTTTTTATAACTAAATGTTTTCCATGACCAGTTCATTTTTTTATGTTAAGGCTGTCTATTTGGCGACTGACAAACAGATCTACTAACTTGTCTATGCCTTTTAATTTTAACATGTTATTGAACTTGGGATATTGTTGTACATGCTAGAATCTAACCTTTTGGGAGCACACTTAGAGAAATACATCAAATAAGCATACTTAACATGTCTAAACGTACTCTAAAACAAAGGATCCCATCATGACCCCCGATGAGCTAAACAAGGGCACCCCATGCCTTGTTGATTTGCTCTTAGAGAAGTTTGTGGGTGTGCTCTCCCAGCACAATACTTAAATCCCACTTGATTGATTGAAGATGCAAGCTAAGGAGTGAAGAACTCAAGAGAAAGTATGAGGCACTTGTCTCAAGCCATCACCATGACTATATGGATGCAAAGACTAAACTAGATTGGTATGCAAGATGAAACAAAATTAACTAAGATTCATTCCATTATGTCCTAAGATGTGATATCTAGATTACCAAAATGAAATAAGCATGAACTAAGAAATAAGCTTGCTATGAAAATGCTAAATGCTCTAGAATCAAACTAACATGATAACAATGCATAAAAGGGAGATGATTTGCTCTTGACAATGGCCTGTATTTATAGATTTTTTGGAGGAGAGAGATGGCTTGGATGAGGTGGAGCTCATGTGGCATCCACATAGGTGCCACATAAGGGACACATAAGCCATGCAAGAGGCCCACTTTGCTCACACATGTGTGAGCAACTTTGGATGTGATGGGTCAAAGTGTACTTAAAGTACACATGTGAAGGATCTTGTAAGAGAGTGTAAGAGTTTTAGTCCAATGAAACACTTTTAGAAAGTGTAAGAAGGTGTCATCATGGGTGTAAGAAACCTTGTTGGCACCAAATAAGGATTATTTGGAAAAGTGTATTTTTTGAAAATTTGCTCACACATGTGAGCAAATAATTAGGACTAATTGGTGTAGGAATCAAGAAATTAGCCTAATTAACCTTTGTTAATTAGTGAGTAGGTTTATTTGGTGAGAGTGATGTGAGGTAGGGTAGGATCCAGGTTCAAATTATCTTACTCTTAATTTAAAATTTAGATTAATTTGGTTTAGTAGAATTTAAGTCATGTGGAGGAGTAAATAAATTAAAAATTTATTTAAAGGGGATTAATGAGGGATAATGTATTAAATAAGATTTAATACATTAAAAGGGGTAGTATTTAAATTGAATTCAAATACTAAGGAAAGTGAATCATATTTAATTAAATAGATAGAAGAATATAACAAATATAATTAATTAAAATTAACTATAATGTTATGGGAATATTAATTAAATTAATATAAGGATGATTTTAGACGTCTATATTTTGCCCCTCTTTGATGCGGCATCGAAAGTGGCGTCGCATCAAAGAAAAGAAAATAAGATGCCCCACAGAGGTAAGAAAACCTACGGCAGTGAGAGCGGAGGAGTGTGCCCCCTCAAGAAAATAATAGGAAAAAATACAAAATTTTAATGAAATTTTCTCAAAAAAGGCAGGAAAACGGGGAAAGAAGACCAATTACATGGCGTGTCTAAGGAAAATGGAGGAAAAATAGGGACCAAAATAGGGAATGGGGAGACAGAAGAAAGAAACGGGTCCTAAGGGGCTATAAATAGTCCACTGGGGCCCATAGACAAGTCATTTGCACTCACGAAGAGAAAAAAGAGAGAAGAAGAAGAGAGCAATGACAGAACATCGAGAGCGAGCACAACTTGGAGAGTGCATCCGGGTGCACTAGCGACCAGCAGATGTAGGACCACTAGTGACTAGTCGACTACCACTCTGTCAATTATGCATTTAATGCTTTCATAGGTTGGTAGGGGGTCATTAATGTGCTCAAAAGTTGGTGCTCAGTGCAGACGGCGGTCGCTTGACCACCGTCTGCATAGAAAACAATCGACAGACCGCCTTCCTCGTAGATGACTGATCTGTGATTGACATCTACGCAGACAGAGATCGACCAATCTCCGTCTGCGAGTTTAGGGGAGGAGGGAAAATGTGTAGCAGAGACGGCAGAGTTAAGACTCTGTCATTTGTGCAGCAAGAATACGATAGTGGAAACCGTTGTCTCCGCAGAATGGCATCTGCGAAGATCTGTTGGCTCCGCAGACTGGCGAATGTGAAAGTCTGCCGTCTGTGAGGGTCAACTGCCGTCTGCATGGATTGACCCAAAAATAGAAGAAAAAAAAGGAATAAGAGGTAAGACAAGGGTTTGGGAGTATTTTTCAATTCCCCGGACATGCCTGAGACATTTTTTGATGCCCTAGAATGCTATCTGATTGCTGACATTTGCTCACTGAATGCAGGAGGAGACCATCACTTTCTAAGCGAGGGAGTGCTATCCAGCGACCATGGAGCTGGAGCAGTAGTTGACGGCGGTTGAGTGGGGGCTGGTTACACTATGCAGACTAGAGCACATACGACATTGGCCACATCTGCAAGCGCATAATGCGCTCATGTTTGCGTTGATAGAGAGGTGGCATAGCACCGCATCTAGCTTTCACTTCCCTGTAGGGGAAGCTACTATCACACTCCATGATGTATGGATGATTTATAGAGTGTCGATTCAGGGGCTGATACCCGAGTACTGTGTTGAGGGATCAGAGCCCTATATGGAGATGGCTTTTGGTCAGAGATATGCAGATCTACCTACAACACGGTAGTGGATGTCCTAGAAGGGGGCGATGGAGATGGAGCCATGGTTAAAATGGGTGGCCCTATACTTAGCGGGATTGATAGGGGGATGACTTATGCCTGATCATGCAGGCAAGGGATTCCCTATGGGTTGGACACAGGTTCTGAGTAGTATGGTTGAGGATGGAGACTAGTATTGATGGGGTTACACCATTCTGGGCTAGTTATATTATGATCTTCACATGTGCACCTACCGAAAGGGTAGGACACTAGGGCTAGGTTGCACACTGCTTCTTGTATGGGCGTGGGAGCATATTGTGGTCATTCGATCGATTAGGACATGAGAGACTAGAGTGGCTTACGAGCTATTCATATGTAGGTACAAGCCACCCATTAGCTATGAGGCCACATATTTAGTTAGACACTTGCGACGAAGGCTTAATGAGATGGGGGATATTCAGTGGGCACCTTATGTGGGGTGTGAGGCCTGGGGTCATGAGATCCCTTAGCAGGGTGGATACATAGAGGACAATTTTTATGAATCATACTATATGAGGTTTGTTCAGATAGACTACTGGTTGATTGGGAGGATGGCCTATATGATCTCCAGATACATGCCATCTAGAGTATGGAGACAAATGGGGCAGATCTAAGAGGCAGTCCCAGATGGGTTCCTACATCCACTAGTGACCCGAGAGGTGGGGAGTGTCTGGGGCATGGGTGTAGATCTGCACATAGCGCGAGCATCTTTTACAGGGATTATTGAGGTCCTATGGATTAGGGCCTGAGAGTCATTGCAGGATGTAGGAGTAGTGCCAGCATATGCTCAGTGGTGGGCTACTCATAGGCTGATTAGATTGACGGTCCCAGGGAACATATAGGAGGATGAGTAGCCAGGGGGCGGAGGGGATGGAGGAGGGTAGGATGATGCTGAGGAGGGAGGAGATGGAGGAGGGGCCGGCGAGAGGAGATTCTAGCCTAGGGTTGCAGTACTGAGGCAGAGGGGATAGGTACAGATACCCATAGGAGGGTAGCCACCCATCATTCTTGACATACAGGTACAGGGATAGGATCCATAGGGGCCACCAGGGCCACTGGGACAGGGACAGGGACCACAGGGGCCACCAGGGTAGAGACAGGTACCACCAATGGGCTATGTAGCCCAGGATACCCATGACACACTCATAACAAAGCAGGATAGTCTACGGACCAAGCTGGGCAGAGTACAAGGTTTGTTAAAGACATCTCAGGCGAATAAGGTGAGCGCACAGGTAGAGATCCAATATTTGCAGGGAATACTAGCTACAACACAGGCCATAACCAACAGCCTACAGATAGAGGTAGCTAGGGTACAGGGAGAGCTGGTAGCAGAGACTACTCAGGGAGATAGTGCTCAGAGAGCACTAGACATATTACAGGCTTGGGTGGACAATGAAGAGTTTTCTATCATTGAGGAGCATGGGGATCGTGATGAGGAGCTGGCAGCAATGTCAGCGCAGATAATAACTCTTATTGTAGAGCGAGACCTAGCACGATGACGTGCAGAGGATTACAGGGTAGACCGTGATATAGTGCGTCTAGTAGGAAGGGCTGCAGGAGTTGGGCAGATGATGACAGATGCCATGGCAACACAAAGGGAGGAAGGGAAGAGAGGCCGAGAGGTTGCATATTACATGGGGCTCTACTATGGTGTAGTGTCAGAGGAGGCACAACAACCTGCATACTCTGAGAGAGCTCAGTCAGAGAGCACAAGACAAGGGTCATAGGGATTAGTGGGGTTACCACCACGTCCTAGCCGTGGTGCAGGACCATCGCGGCCACCACCATGATGCTTCTCAGACCATTTTGGATACACATTTTTTACACATTATGTATGATTTATGCGACACATGATGTGTGATTTTGACATTTTTTGAGATATATACATGGATTTTGGGACTATTGGACTTTGATTTATGGATTTTTATGCTGCTATATGATGATGTTATATGATGTGATGTATGGATGCATTATGATGTTTATATGATGTTTATGACTGACATGTAGGATGAGATGAATATATATGAATATGCTAACATATTTGTGATGCAAGGATGAGATGCAGATATATATAGATGTTAGATGTGATGTGTTAATGTTTATAGATGGATATATTTTATCATGTATTAATGTAATGTGATGATGAATAAATGTAAATGCATATATGATTTGTGAAATGTGAAATAAATGTATCCTAAAAATGTTTAAGGACTTAATGCAACTAAATGAAGGAAATGTAACTATATGCAACGGTAATGAAGAATGATTAAAATAAAGTAACAATGCAACTAAATGAAGGAATGATAAATGAAATATGTATTGAAACTAAATGCAACCTTAATGAATGAATGATGTAACAATACAACTGCTAATGAATAATGATTAATGAATACAGTAATAATGCAACTATAATGAATAATGAGTAATGAACTAAATGAACAATGCAACTGTAATGAACGAATGCAAGATGAGACATATGATGACACTATTTTTGTGTGTATCAAATAGGTCTAATAAAATCACTCAGGTGACCGGATAGGGGGAATAAATAGAAACCTTTGCCAAGAGCAAAATCACAATGCAATATGACCTAACTACAATGCAAAGACTAACTACATGATGATAGTGGGATTGATATCATGTTAATGTTGGAGAGCACACCCTAGTTTGATATTGAAAAATGAGTTATGCACCATGTGCTAGAAAACACAAGTGACATGGGTCCTTTGCGTGGACTAGACTCTTAGAAAAATAGGTTGTTAGGAACAAGAATGCAAGATATCAGATATGATGAAATCTATGAAATGTTACTCATGAGGAGACGCAGTACATCCAAATCTTTTGAGGGATTTGAGATGCATTAATCCTACCCCCAGTGAGGCATACATAGTCATAACCAAATATCAAAACACAAATGCACTAACAAACTATGACAAGCAGATCATACCACAAATGACACGTATTTCACTAGATACTCACCATAACGAACCAAGATATAGAAGATTGAGGCTATCACGATAAGGACATAGTAAAACACAAGATAAAACTAACAAAAAGGCATCCTGACGAAGTGATCATTCAGTACAAAATTTATTTCCATGAACAATTTTGATGTGAGGATTGATAGAACAGCCAACACCGAAAGGATGTATCCTGATGGGCCAAAGATTGATTGATAAAAAATGGGAATTTGCCGACAATTGCTTGTGAATAGAATGATTATTAGGAAAGTCAATCTGTCTACTTATTTGATGTAAAACATTTGAAATCACTATGTCTAGAACAAAGCTTAGTATTGATATGTTGGCAAGTTGACTTCCTGAGGAAGCATGACTTATTTTGAGTTGCCAATCATGCAAAAAATTCATACTTAAGTTCTGTTATGAAAGACAAAATGCCTAAGTGTGAAAATAGGGCAGACAGACAAATACAGAGATCAGTACATTAGCACACATGTTAGAGATCACACCAGAGCATGCGTTCTTAGGTATATACTCTATGGTGTATATACATGCTAGATCTAGACATGCAGAGTATGGAACATTAGTACGGAAAAGTTACAGGCAGATTAGTAAACCTGTAGTCCAGGAAACAAAGCATGGAAGCCGACTATAGTTTTGGTCAGTGTGAATTAGTTTGAGATGATAAGGCCATGCGCCTTTAGTTATAAGTTTGTATTAATGTAATTAATGTTGTAGTAAACACGCTTAGGCTGACTTGTTCGAAAGCATTGTATATTTTGGTTTAAAGGCCGACTAGTGTTATATTTTGGGTTGTGCCTATTCAATTGTAAACATATAAGTATGTAATGTAATTTTATGTTACAAGCATCAATTATTCTGCAAGAGGAAGTTATAGAGGGACACTAGTATGAAGTCAGTACATGATATAGCTCTTTAAGAGAGCAAGAGCATTTGCGCATACATAGAACTGATCAGACAACAGTGTCATTACAACAGTTCATTTTTGATATAGTGCATATCAAGACTTAGAGGGTTGTAGCCTTCATCTTATTGGGCAGTGAGCCATATACCTTTAACAAGGTTTTGTAAAAGACTCCTAACAGGGTTAGACCTTTAACCAGGTCATTGTACTTAATTTGTAAAGATTGCTTCTAACAGGGCAAAGGAGCTTTAACAAGTTCATTATACCTAGTACAATATTTGTGGGTACTAATCCCCACCAGAGTTTTCCTCTGATCAAGGTTCTCTGTAATCATATCATGTGTTATGTGTTCTTGTGTTAAGATTCTTTGGATGCATATTTTTTTTATGTTTAATTGGCTGAAATATAATAAACAGATAAACACTGATTCACCCCCCCTCTTAGTGTTTCTAACAATTGGTATCAGAGCTTTGGTCCTCTGAAAGAAAGTTTAACCACTTGAGGAGATCATGGACTCAGCTGAAGCAAAACATTTGAAAAAGAATCTTGAAGCAGCTCTTGAAGATCTTAATAGATCTCAGAAGGAAAATGAAGAACTAAGATTGAAAAATGATGGCTTTCAAATACTTATTAAAAGGCTAAGAAAAGATCTAAAAGATTGTTCTACAAGTGATCTAGGACAAATGGTCAAAAAGCTTAATGAAGAGAATAAATATCTAAAGGATAAACTTGAAGATCTGGAGGAACAACTTACAGATAGCCAGAACACCATTGAGGACAAGATCAAAGAAAGCCAATAATTGGAAGATGAACTTCTGTAGGCAAACATGAAAGTCTTGGAATTGGAAAACATGAAGAAGAAGTTGGAATCTAAATTAACAGAAGAAAAAGCTAAGATTGATAAACTTCACACAAGTTCTGATTTAATTCAATCCTAGCTCAATGCGCGAAGGCAAAAAGGGAACACTACTAGTCTTGGATTCAGTACAACACTAGATGAAATCAAATCATCACAAGAGAGAGAAAAAACACTTGAAGCATCTTCAAAAGCTAAGAAAGTTGAAGATACTACAGAGGTTATATCTGAACCACCTAAAAGAGAAATCAAGCAAGTTAACAAAAATTGTTATGCATGTAATAAACATGGGCATTTGGCAAGAGATTGCAAAGAGGTAAGACCTTTTAAAGGTTATTGTTACTCTTGTAATAAGTTTGGTCATAGGGCTATACATTGCAGAACAAGTCATAAGAATCAACATCAATAGAATCACAGAAGTATGAATCAAAACAATCAAAGATATCAACTCTCAAGAAATTTGCAGAACATTACATGTCAGATATGCGACTACAATGGACACACAGCAAAGCAGTGCAGCATGATGAGAAAGAACATCAGACCTCCTATCTTTTGTCACACATGTGGAAAGGCTAGACATATCACAAGGTTTTGCAGATCCAAAACTCAAAAACAAGAGGATCGTAAAAAGTCACTATTTGAAGAGAAAGGAGAAGTCAATTTTGTTAAAGCAAATGAAGATTCAAGCAAAATATGGGTTGAAGTTAAGAAGGACAATAATGTTGACAAATTAGTTAATGCATCCACAATGGACGCACTCTCTACTTCTGCTTGAATAGACCTTCTTGGTCTAAGGGGGAGCTATTCTAGCTCAGGACCCCTGCGTGGTTGGTGTACTCACTTCAGAGTATGCACCTTTGGATTCATGGTTAAAAGCACATGTTATAGCTATATGCATTCACGCATTGACTAAATTGCATCAGGATCAAATTTTCAAAATCTCTATGTATGGTTGCAAGCATTAAATGCGACAGATTGTATAAAAACAAGTTCGCGGTCAATCATTCTCACATTTACATTCAAGAGCACAAAAATTGAAGAGCATTGGAGAACTAAGACATCTAGGCACAAAGGAATAATAGTTTGGCAGTTGAAGCAAATAGATAATCAGTTTGAAACGGAGCCCTAGCCATCATGCCATTTCAAAATTTTGTGGAAACCCTACATAAGAAAACACCAAGTAAGTATGGTGACCCCAGTTGTGTTTGATGTAGCAGAGAGGAAGAGGTTCATATTTAAGAAGCATCCATTCAAATCCATATTGGATGATGTGGAAGGGGCTTTCTCCAAAACCCCTCTTGGCATTGTTCACGTGGAAGATATCTGCACATACATTTACTATAAGAAGGAATCACTAGGAGATGATAATATAGCCTCTCATATGGCATCAATGTTAAATTTGGACTTCACATTCAAGGATGAGTTCGCGCACTTACAAGATAACCCTATTCTTGAGTATTTGAATGTGCATGAGTTTGAAGAACTAGAATGGGTAAAGATTCTGTTAAGCAGAATTCATGATGATCTTTATTGGATTGGAGATGTCCCTGTTCACATCACTATAGAACTAATCCATCAGTTAACCAGACTTCCAATGACTGGACCTATGTTTCCCACTGGCAAGGATGTTAAGAAACAAATTGAGCAAGTTTTTTTGTCTAGGAGTGATAGGCACAAAATGACAGTTGACCCTATCAAGGAAGATGAAATTAAACTCATGACAATGATACTTGGATATAAGTTTCAGCAAGCAAGTAGGTTGAATAGTGTCTTTGCAGTAACAGTCCTTACATCTATCAAAATAGTGAAGGATAACACCTAATACAACCTATGTGAGATCTTGCGTGGTCAATTGATTGACAATATCAAAATCATCAAACATGACAAGAGCAAAACATTCAGGTTTGGATCTCTGATCATCTATTTGTATTACCATATAGTTGGAAAGGTTGCAGACCTTTATCTAGACAAAGGCAAACCTACAATGACTCAGATATATCTTAAAGCCACAGTAGACAATAGTGCAAGAGATGTAATGAATATGGATATAAAAATATTTAGGGTCAAAATGCAGAACAGGTTCAGACTATCTGAGAAGATAGTTGACAAATACAAGGATACAATATGCTTTATGGTAGAGACAGATTGCACATGCATGGAG
>MU223224.1:4768025-4781466 GCA_018584345.1 Thuja plicata | reverse complement strand
TGTATATGCGGAGAAGTATATATGTATATATCATTAAGTATTATGATATACAGTCATTTTTGTATGAAGTCATTTTGAGTAACTTAGCCACATTCCTTTGTTGCCATAAATGACAAAGAGGGAGATTTTTGGAAAGTTGACTTCCTAAGGAAGCATGACTTATTTTGTGTTTTCAATCATGGCAACAAAGTCATACTTAAGTTCTGTTATGAAAGAAAAAATGACTAAGTGTGAAAGCAGGGCAGACAGACACATACAAAGATCAGTACATTAGCGCACATGTTAGAGATCACACCAGAGCATGCGTGATTAGGTATATACTCTATGGTGTATATACATGCTAGATCCAGACACGCAGAGTATGGAACATCAGTATAGAAAAGTTATAGGCTGATTAGTAAACCTGCAGTCTAAGAAACAAAGCATGGAAGCCGACTATAGTTTTGGTTAGCGTGAATTAGTTTGAGATGATAAGGCCATGAACCTTTAATTATAAGTTTGTATTAATGTAATTAAGGTTGTAGTAAAAATTCTTAGGCCGACTTGTTCAGAAGTGTTGTATATTTTTGTTTAAAGGCCGACTAGTGTTATATTTTGGGTTGCGCCTATTCAATTGTAAACATATAAGTATGTAATGTAATGTTATGTTACAAGCATCAATTATTGTGCAAGAGGAAGTTATAGAGGGACAGTACTATGAATTCAATACATGATATAGCTCTTTAAGAGAGCAAGAGCATTCATGCATACATGGAACTGATCAGACAACAGTGTCATTACAACAGTTCATTTTTGATATAGTGCATATCAACATTCAGAGGGTTGTAGCCTTCATCTTATTGGGCAGTGAGCCTAGGAAATGAGCCATATACCTTTAACAGGGTTTTGTAAAAGACTCCTAACAGGGTTAGACCTTTAACCAGGTCATTGTACTTAATTTGTAAAGACTTCTTCTAACAGGGAAAAGGAACTTTAACAGGTTTATTATACCTAGTACAATATTTGTGGGTACTAATCCCCACCGGAGTTTTCCTCTGATCAAGGTTCTCCGTAATCATATCATGTGTCATGTGTTATTGTGTTAAGATTCTTTGGATGCATATTTTTTTTATGTTTAATTGGCTGAAATATAATAAACAGATAAACACTGATTCACCCCCCCCTCTCAGTGTTTCTAACATGATATGGTAAGCTCAGTTGTGTGGGAATTTTTATTACGGAGGTGGAAAATGGTCAAGGAACTACCTACACATATATGGGTAGTGATGCTTATTATGAAAGGTGATTCAAGTTGTATAGACATATGGTGGAAATTGATGGTGGATCTGACTACACATGGCGCCTGAAACAGGTTTTCAGCATGGTACTTATCCATTGCGCCACCAAAGTGGTTTTCACAGATGGACAGATTTATTTCTCTTTCTCTTTTGATTTTTTGATATTCTTTTCAATCTTTTTGTATTTTTTATGCTATTTTGATTTTTTGATTGTTTTTGGATTTTCTCCTTTTCAAATTTTTTGGATTTTTGAAAATTTCTGCTGTACGACGGACTACTGACGGATCAAGCATAGAAGCACTTGAGATGTACAATATTTATACGATCAGGGAGTGGATCTCCTTCCGGTGATGCAATATGATAAGTGCTTGAACCATACTTTGTTGTGACAATGAAGGGCCCCAACCAATTAGGTTCAAACTTGCCTTTCTTTTCACGATTCTGGAGGTTCTTCATATTGTGCCGCAGGATGAGATCACAAACCTCAAACTAACGAGGCTTGATCCTTTTGTTGAAATGAAAGTGAAGGAGATTTTTATACATGCGGAGGTGGTCAAGGGAATTGAGGCATCTCTCATCGAGGAGTTCTAGCTCTTGCAAGCGGGCAACTCTATATTCTTCTTCGGACAACAGATTCTTGAGAGAAATTTTGAGGGAAGGGAGCTCAATTTCAATGGGTAGAATAGCCTCAGTACTGGAAAAAAGGACAAAGGGAGTGGCTTCTATGGGGATTTGAATGGAGGTGTGGTAAGACTAAAGGGAAGGGTTGAGGTGAAGGTACCAATCGTGGACAACTTCATTGACCATTTTCTTGAGGATTCTAAGGATGGTTTTATTCGTAGCCTCAGCTTGAACGTTGCTTTGCGAAAAGTACTTGGAAGAGGTATGGTGGTGATGCCAAATTTCCTACATAGCTCTGTGACATCCTTATTCTTGAAAGGTCCTCCATTATCGATAATAATGTCCTGAGGAATGCCATAGTGACATATAAGATAGTTCAAAATAAACTTTGAAATCTATTTTCCAGTAGTGTAGGTGAGAGGAACAGCTTTGACCCACTTGGTAAAGTACTCTGTAGCAGCCTGGATGTATTTAGGGATATTGGAAGAATTAGGGAAAATCTGGCCAATGAGGTCGAGACCCTAGCATGAAAAAGGCTAAGGGGTGATGGTGGGATGGAGGGATTGGGAGGGAGTGTGTATCAAATCGCTGCTGTTGACAAGGCACACATTTATTCACATAGTTGTAGGCATCCTGCTCCATAGTAGGCCAGTAATATCTTTTTTGTAACAACTACTTGGCCAAAGTAAGTCCACTGGAGTGAGCCCCATGGATTTCTTGATGCACCTTCTCTAAGGACATTTGTGCTTCATTAGAATTCAGACACCTTAAAAGAGTTCCATCAAAATGCTTTTGGAAAAGGGTATCAGCAAGGATTGTGTATCGGGAAGTGTGACATATGAAGGTTTTACATTGGTTGGGGGTTAAAGTAAGTGGGGTATGTCCATCACATAGGTAGGAATAGACTTCTTGGTACCAGGGGGAATTGGGATCAGTAATTTCACACACCATTTTGAAATTCAGTTTTTCATAGGCAGGGACTGTAAGATTCTCAACAAGAAACTCACACCGTGCACTATGTTCTGGCATAGTGATCAAGGACCCAATTGTTACCATGGCATCTGCTACTTTGTTGTTTGTGCAAGGGATTTGTTGGAAGATCAGCTCAGTGAAATGCATCTTGAGATCTTCAACTGTATGATGATAGGGAAGCAACTTGTCATCCTTTGTTTGATATTCATCCATAACTTGTTTGATGACCAACTGTGAATCACTGAGCACCAATAAAGTGAGAATCTTCCATTGTATGGCCTGTCAAATTCCAAGTACAAGGGATTCATATTCTGCAATGTTGTTGGTACAAGGAAACTGTAATTTGTAAGATTTAGGGATGAGATCCCCTTTTGGTGTAACAAACAAGATTCCTGCCCCTGATCCTTTCTGAGTGAAGTATCCATCAAAATAAAGCTTCCATAGTGGACTCGGGGCAAGATTAAGGACTGATTCATCTGGAAAGTCTATGATCAAAGGATGTTTACCATCAACAGGTGCTTCAGCTAACTGATCTGCAATTACTTGTCCTTTGATAGCTTTTTAATCCACATAAACAATATTGAACTCACTAAGAATCATGACCCATTTTGCTGTACGACCAGTAAGAGCAGCATGTTCCAGGAGATATTTGAGTGGATCAATTTTGGCAAGAAGACAAGTCTTATGATTAAGCAATAATGCTGTAGTTTCTATGTACAAAAAACAACAACCAAATATGCCTTCTCAATTAGGGAATAATTCAACTCATAACCAATAAGAGTCCTACTGAGATAGTAAATTGCTCACTCTTTGCCGGTATCATCTAATTGTGCTAGGAGGGCTCCCAACGTGACCTCTATAGCAGATATGTACAAAATTAGAGGGCAACCAACAACAGGTGGTACCAACACGGGTGGATTAGCTAGATAGCCTTTTAGTTTCTTGAATGCATTTTGACATAAGTAATCCCACTGAAACTTGGTATTCTTACGCAGGAGATGAGAGAATGGATGCACCTTATCTGCTAGTTGTGACATGAATCTTTTGATTGATTACAGTTTGCCTTGTAAACTACGTAATTGCTTAAATGTTTTGGGTGGTGGCATCTGTAGGATTACTTTTACTTTCTTTGGATCATTTTCTATTCCATGCCGTGACACAATGTATCCCAGCAGCTTACCAGATTGTACTCCAAAGACACACTTCTTAGGATTCAGCCTAAGCTTATATTTCTCTAATCTCTCAAAAATGGTAGTGAGAATAGGAATATGTGATTCCCTTGTTTTGGATTTGCCTAAAATATCATCCACATAATCTTCCATGATGACATGCAAAAGGTTATGAAAGATGGTAGGCATTTCTCGTTGATAAGTGGCTCCAGCATTTTTAAGGCCAAAATGCATCACCTGATAACAGAAGGTGCCCCAAGGAATTGTGAGTGTAGTTTTGTGTTGGTCTTCTGGTGCTATCTAGATCTGATTGTAACCTGAGAAGCCATCCATAAGTGACAAAATTTCATGTCTTGCTGTCAAATCCACTATAATGTCAATATTCGGGAGTGGAAAATCATCCTTGGGACATGCAAGGTTTAAGTCTCTGAAATTAGTGCAGATGTGAATGCCCCTAGCAGACTTACCTACTGGTACAATATTAGAAACCCTTTCAGGATAATCAATTGGTCTGATTACTTCAGCGTCCAACATCTTCTGAAGCTCTACTTTGACTACCAATGTGACTTGCAGATGCATCTTGCGAAGTTTCTGCTTAACATGTTTTATATTTGGATCTACGGCAAGATGACACATGACAAGATTTGTATCTAGCCCGGGCATGTCTTTGTAAGTCTAGGCAGAGTTGATTTTGTGCTTATGCAAGAATGCTGTCATGTCTTTCTTTTCTTGATCACTGAGAGAAACTGCAATGTAGGTGATGTGTGGATCTTCTTCTGTGCCTAGGTTGATTGGAATAGTATCTTGGATGATCATAGAGGACACTTTTGGTTCTGAAGATATAAATAGCAAGTCAGCCTCTCCCTCCTCTAGCATCTCAAAAAGGTTTTCACTAAAGGAAGCATCCTTTATTTTGTCTTTTTCTTCATCCAAAGGTGCCTGTGAGAGGTTTCCACCAAATGATGTATTTTCATTTTTTAGATTTTTATTTTCTTTTTCATTTTTACAACTAAGAGAGTTGACTTGGCTACCTAAGTAGGCTTGTTCACTGTAGTGGATTTGATGTTCGTACTCTCAGAGATTCTAAAGTCCAAAGAGGGCTAAAACTACCTCATCCGAATCACAAATGTCCAAAGCTGGTGGTGAGTCTTGTTGATCCCAGTCAATTAATTCAGGGTTTGTGAGGGGTAGACGAGGGGATGAAAGGTTGTCTTGGGTGATAGTGAAGACACGGTGATTTTTATTTAGGTCATCTTCAATATAGTGGAAAGGGATTTCAAAGAACTCTTCCTCAGTGTCTGATTCTGAGGCAGCTAGACAATAATCCTTAGCAAAGTTATTCTTGGCTTCTATGTAAACCAATCTGTGTCCTTTAGGATAGCCATTGGCTGTTATGATCTTCTTCTTACCTGTTTCATTAGCTACAAGGCCAATACCATGATATCCCATGCTCTCGACAATGGGTGTAACCTTAGGATACTTTCCTTTGGGGAAAATTATAGGTCATTCTTCTTCATCACTATAGATCCAATCAAGGCTATTGTATTCCATGTGTTGATCTGATAGGGATCCCCAATGTTCAAAAATAGTTGATTTGCAGTGCATAAGAACTTTATCTTTCGAGAGGGGTAATGGTGATGGTCTTTCGTAAGACTTTGGAGACAAAGGGAGTTGCCCAATACATAGAGCACTTTCAAATTTATACTCTCCCATGCCTTGATCTGTGAATGTGGCCTTTTGCTTCAGATAAGGAGGGTTTGTCTTCAATAGCCTTGTATTTAGTAACTTTTTCCTTTCCTTTGGATTGCCCAAGTGGTGTGTCTGATGTCTTTTCTAGAACTAATGGAGTGTTTGAAACATGAGTTTCTTGATTGAAATGTCAGCCAAACTCATTCAACGGACAATACTTAGCTTGTTTTCCTTCCAATCTCTTGCAGTATTGAAAGTGTTCAGGATATCCAGGAATTGTGATTTCTATACCGTGATGTGGGAATTTTAGAAATTGATGATAAGTAGAGGGTACACCTTTGATAGCATGTATCCATGAGTGTCCCAACAAGATATTATAAGGTAGATCAAGATCTAGTACATGGAAAATAGTTTCAACTAGGACCGGGCTCACTTGTAAGGGTAGTGTGATCAAACCCTTGCTTTCTTATTCTCGATCATCATAGGCCTTTATTGTGATTCATTTTTTTGCATCAATGAGGTCCTCAGAAAGACCTATATTAAGAATCATTTTCAATGTGCACAATGTCAAGCTAGATCCACCATCTATGAGGATTCATTTTATTCTTGTGGATTGGATTTTTCCTTCTATATGAAGGGACTTATTATGATGAGGGTCAGGACCACTGAAGTCCTTATTAGTGAAGACTAGATGTTCTTGTGCAGCTAGGTTCCCTATCATAGCTTTAAATTGTGCAATGTTGATGTTCTCAAGGACACAAGATTTATTTAGAGCTTTATCAAGGATTTATCTGTGAATTGGCGAAGTTGTCAAGAGCTGTAGAATGGATATCTGTTTAGGCGTCTTTCGTAACTGGGCCAATAAGTCAAAGTGTGAAGTAGGCCAAGAAACAGTAGATGGTACATCTGGTGGATTTGTAGATGTAGAAGGTTTATCAGTAGCTTGGACAGTGACTCTGGGTCTACGTGTGGTAGCATTACAATCAGCAACTTTGAGGATTATGGTATTAACACGTGTCTCTGATTCTTCAATGTGGCCACAAAGAGAGTCAAACCCAATGATATCATTTTCAATTAAACTCCCACATGTTTGATCATGGCTTGTAATAGTATTGGTAGAATATTCATATGGGATCATGTTTGATGCATTATTTTGATTGTGAGGTGGGAAGGGCTGATTGTAGACTTTGAGTTTCACATTAGATGAGGATGCATTCTGACCTTCAACTTCAATTTTCCCATCCTCAATGAGATCTTGCACAAAATGCCTAAGCTTCATGCATTTATTGGTATCATGCCCCTTGATGCGATAATAATCACAGTACTCATTATCTCTATACCAAACAGGTTTAGGTTGATTCTCATCAAAAGGTTGAGTATTTGGGTAGACTATCATTCCTTGATCTGCTAGTTGTTTGAAGATCACATCTAGAGGTTCTGCCAAAGCTGTGAATTATCGCCATTGTCGATTGTCATTATTATTATTTTTGTTGTTGTAATTGTTGCGAGGAAATAAGAATGATTGATTGCGTGGTTGTTGATTGTTGTTTTGATTCTGATTGTTTTGATTTTGATTTTGATTGTTGTTACGATTTTGATTGTTATTGTGATTGTTTTGATTGTTATTGTTGGATGCTTGAACATTTTGAACATGCTTGGCATCAGTCACTCCATCATTGACAACTCCTTTGTTTTTACTCCAAAATTTCGATTTATCATTGTTGGAGGGAGTATAATGTTTGATGCTACCTCTTTGCAAAAGGCCATCTTCAATGTCTTTTCCCTTCTTGACAAGGGATTCAAAGGTGTCAGGTGAAGCCATTTTCATTTGGAAAGACATCTCAAAGATTAAATTCTTTGTGTAGATGTCATTTAAGTGACTATCAGGTATTTTCCATGGCATGCGATTTCTAATATGTCTCCATCGTTGTAAGAAACTAGCAAAGGTTTCTCCATTCTTTTGTTTAGTATTGCACAAATCGTTGAGTGTCGCTTGGTGCTCAATGTTATATGAGTATTGTCCAACAAAATTCTCTGCAAGATCAGAGAAAGTAGAGATTGACCCATAAGGAAGGGCCATGAACCATTCTAAGGCTGTGCCTCCAAGACTCCTAGTGAAGAGTCTTTTTAAGTAGTTCTAATTATAGGTGACCTATTGACACACAATGTAAAACTCTTTGAGATGTTGTAGAGGACATGTTTCACCTTTATAGTTCTCAAATTTGGGCATCTCAAAGTTTGGTGGGAATGGTTTCATTGTGATAGACTTTTCAAATGGATAGGAACAGATCTCTTCAAAAGAAAACTCCTTCTTGCACCCATTCTATAAGCCTTGTATATTATTTTTGAGCTCATTGAATTGTTGGGTGAAGTCTAGAGCATTTTGTGTGAGAAACGGGGGCACATAACTTTCTCCTCCTCCAAACTGTGTGGCTGAAAATCCCATGGAGGTCATACCAACAATAGGAGGAGGTATATACTGATAGGCTTGAGATGTGTCAGTTGCAGATTTTTTCATCCCTGTTGTTTGAAACAGAGATGATGTATACAAGGGAATATAAACCTGCCCTATGTTGTTGACATTAGTGCTTGCTCCTTGAGTCATCATTGTTTCAGTGCTATTGTGAGCAGTATTGTTTGGCAAAGCGCTTAAGATTTGTTGAATTTGTTCTGCCGTTAATTGAGGTATTGATGCAGTTGTTAATACAGGTGTGGATATAGGTATTGATGTGGGAGGTTCACTAACAACCCCTTTACTAGTATCACATGATGAGGTATCATTTGAAGTAGAAGCCATGGGTGCAGAAGTAGCAGTGATGGCTTTAGTGATGTTCTGGGTAAGGAGTGTATCATCAAAATTAGAGGGTACTGTGACACCATTTTGAATAATATTTAGGAATATTTCACCGCTGTTTTGCATAATGGATTTCTCAACCATTTCCACATTGTAAGGATCACTAAGGAAGTCATTCACTTGGGTAGGTCGTTCCTCTTGTTCTACTAACTCAGTCTCTTCATGAATTTCCTCACCTTGTACTTCAGGACCTTGAAAGTATTGAGTGCCAAAAGGGTTCACTTCATAGGTAGCGGTGTTGAGTGTTCCACACCTCATGTTTCTAGCTTGGGATCGAGTAACAACCATACAATGGTGAAATTTTAGAAGAATGGAAGACAAGAAGATGTAAGAAATGAAATGGAGCAAAGATCTTGATCTTGAATTTGATTGGATTTGATTGATGTTTGATTAAAGATTAATTGATTGATTGATTTAAAGGTTTTTTTGAACAAAACTTAAGTATGACAAAACCTTATGATGATACAAACACAAAAGGATTTAAAGCAACACCTGTTCTACTTGAAGATGGAATTGTAATCTCAAGCAAAATGGGACATCAATAAGGGATTTAAATTACTTGAGACAGACTGATGGTCTATAAGCAATGTTGTGTTTGTTTAAGGATGAAGGTTTGTAATATTTTGATTAAGGTCTTTTAACCTGAAGGATTGATTTGATTTGATAGTTTGATCTAATGCTCCAAGAGAAGGAAGAATGATGATGGAAGAATGGAAGAATGATCTAAAAGCAAGATGTTATCTAATCGTATTGTTCAATGGCAACAAAAACATTGTTGACAGAATATTTGGCCATGAAGTTGCAAAATTTGTTATTGTAGAGGATTTTGTCAATTTTATCATGATGCTCAATCTTTGTTTAACAGATGTTACAATATGTTGGTATTCCTTGGATTTATGGGTGGTTTCCTTCTACTCTCTATAGACTAGAGGTGTTGGAAGCTTAACCTTCTTATGTTTCTTGAAATTGGTCATGTCATGGAAAATCTGATTTTGACTAAATGAATGAATGATCTAAGACAAATGATTTCAGGGTCCTGCAGAAGGTCAAATTTTGAATATCTCGGCAAATTTGGAAGCTCACTGTTTTAAAGCAGAGATGGTAGTCTCAAACGCAGCCAATGATCTTTGCAGATAGTGTTCTGCGTAGATGGTAATCTATGCAGACGGCGGATCCAGAGTGGAGATGACCGACTGAGCCTAAGGCAGCATGTTGAAATTCTGGGAAATTTTTTGACTTTCAGTCTGATTTTAGGCAAATTTGTTTGATGACAAGAACTGATTTCAACATATGAAAACCAGAAAAATAATAGACACACATCTCAAAAAATTCCAACAAGGGACAAAGAAACCTTGAGGGATACCAACAAATGTGACATTAGGAAACCTTGATTTAAAATTGTAGGATCTCATTCGTGTATGTTCAAGTGACTCTTTCAAGCTACTTATGTTTTTACTGGGTTTAGCACAATGAGGACAGTTCAAATAGTAGCTACCTTAGGCATTTGGCTTCGCATGAAATATTATAGGCCCATTGCTTGGTAGTCTTTCAACTCACACAACAATGTCACCCCCGAAAGGGTGCCCGTGTTTTTTCCTTTTGCCAGGTATTGTTGCCGTGCTACGAAGATCTCTTTCACAACACAATACCCTAGGACATGTATGATGGGAATCTTGGGGGGAGAATCTTCCCTCCCCTTGCACTATAATAAGTCACCATTCAGAGGTGAACCGGGTAGGCTACTAATTTATAGTTGCTAGCAAGGTTTCGTGGTGTCCTCGCAATTAGTTTGTACAGCGTAAGACACTTAAGTCTCTAGTTCAACCATGCCAATATGCTAAGGATATTCACTCAGTATAAACTACCATTAAACATGACCCACCTGAGCTTGAAGGGACAAAGAGGACCTTTGGGTCACACTTTATTTCTATACCGGCCGAAGGGATTACCAGTTTGATGTTGTCCTCTAAAATGGAAGCGCACCCTCTAGACAGGCCTCTCTAGAAGCTTGATTAAGTTAAGCTTTCTCTTCACCCAAGATCCATGAAGGCGAGGGGAGAGGATACAACTATAATTTAATCATAGCATCACTTATTTAAATGGGTTTTAATCTAATGACATATAGCTCGAAATAAGTGTTGAGAAACACTTCTTCAAACACACCAAGAAATGTTCATTCCAAATTGAACCTATTAAAATAAATTATGTTTTTTTCTATCTAAGCAAAAGACATAATAGTATGGTTAATCATTCATGTTCAATTTATTTTCCACACAGCAAAAAAAATCTTTGTAAAGGGTGTGTTTATTTACCTTATGTCATTCAAGATTGGTGAAGTTCATTCCTTTAACATTCAAGATTGAGTGAGTTTTCATTTTAAACAACATGCATTCCAAGACAAGTGTTTAATCATACAAGTTCATTTTAATAATCTGCTAAAAAATCATCAAGGAAACTGCATGAAATTTGTTAGTAGTTTGAAATCTCAGATATTAAATGTTGCAAAAAATCACAAAACTCAGGAAAAATGCACAGACGACGAAGTATCGTAGATGGTGATCTGCGCAGACGGTGATCTACACAAATGGTGAAATGTGTAGACAAAGATCTGTAGAAATGGTGAAATACCTGCACAGACGACCAAATACACACAGTCAAATTCTGTTAAAAAGAAGACTTAACCAGACTTAAAAATAATATTTTTATCAAATTAGACAACATTTAACTCCTAAAAACTGTGTTACTGTCTAAAACCCGAGAGTTAAAACACTAAAAATTTGATAAAAATAGTTTTAAAATATAGTCTTATGAGTCTATTTTGAATAGGCGGACACAGTGGATTATAGGCACAGACGACCGAGGAGCAGAGATGGTAATCAGCGGAGACAACGACTCCAGAGTGGAGACGGGTCTGCGTAAGAATTTCTAGAACCGTGGAAAATCTACAAAAAATGTTAAAAAAGAAGGGATGTGGCTCCCACCGGGCGTGCCAAAATGTACATGTTGGAATCTAACCTGTTGGGAGAACGCTTAGACATGCAAATGTTATAGAACTACATCAAATAAGCATACTTAACATGTCTAAAAATACTCTAAAACAAAGGATCTCATCATGACCTCTGATGAGGTAAACAAGGGCACCCCATACCTTGTTGATTTTCTCTTAGAGAAGTTTGTGGGTGTGCTCTCCCAACACAATACTAAAATCCCACTTGATTGATTGAAGATGCAAACTAAGGAGTGAAGAACTCAAGAGCAAGTATGAGGAACTTGTCTCAAGCCATCACCATGACTATATGGATTCAAAGACTAAACTAGATTGGTATGCAAGATGAAACAAAATTAACTAAGATTTATTCCATTATGTCCTAAGATGTGATATCTAGATTACCAAAATGAACTAAGCATGAACTAAGAAATACGCTTGCTATGAAAATGCTAAATGCTCTAGAATCAAACTAACATGATAACAATGCATAAAAGGGAGATGATTTTCTCTTGATGATGGCCTGTATTTATAGACTTTTTGGAGGAGAGAGAGGGCTTGGATGAGGTGGAGCTCATGTGGCATCCACATAGGTGCCACATGAGGGACACATAAGCCATGTAACAGGCCCACTTTTCTCACACATGTGTGAGCAAATTTGGATGTGATGGATCAAAGTGTACTTAAAGTACACATGTGAAGGATCTTGTAAGAGAGTGCAAGAGAGTGTAAGAGTTTTAGTCCAATGAAACACTTTTAGAAAGTGTAAGAAGGTGTCATCATGGGTGTAAGAAACCTTGTTGGCACCAAATAAGGATTATTTGGAAAAGTGTATTTTTTGGAAATTTGCTCACACATGTGTGAGCAAATAATTAGGACTAATTGGTGTAGGAATCAAAAAATTATCCTAATTAACCTTAGTTAATTAGTGAGTAGGTTTATTTGGTGAGAGTGATGTGAGGTAGGGTAGGATCTAGGTTCAAATTAGCTTAATCTAAATTTAAAATTTAGATTAATTTGGTTTAGTAGAATTTAAGTCATGTGGAGGAATAAATAAATTAAAAATTTATTTAAAGGGGATTAATGAGGGATAATGTATTAAATAAGATTTAATACATTAAAAGGGGAAGTACTTAAATTGAAATCAAATACTAAGGAAAGCGAATCATATTTAATTAAATAGATAGAAGAATATAACAAATATAATTAATTAAAACTAACTATAATGTTATGGGAATATTAATTAAATTAATATAAGGACGATTTTAGACGTCTACAATTGTTTCTTCTATTTTTTCCAATAGTGTTGGGTCAAGATTTTTCGCATGCCATTTTGTCTTTGTTTTGATGATATTTTAATGACATGTATTTTAATATTTTCATACATTAAGAAACTATTATTTGTTGTGATGGTATTCATATGACATGTATTTTAAATTTTCTATGCATTTAGAAACTAGAATCCTAGACAACTCCTACTGAGGTGTCCCCACCAAGGTGTGAAAAAGAAACATACATTAATTAAAACTATAGATTAAGTACCAATAATATGATAGGTTATACCATATATTGTTTTATACACTGTTTATTTCATTGAGACCTTGAGCTTGGCATTTGTAATGTATTTTCTGTTATTGGATCAATGTTTCCATGTTGTTGAGGCTGTAGATGTATTGAATCACCACTGCCATTCTATTTTGATAGCATGCTAGCTTGAATATCTTGTGAGGTTTGACATGTGAAATGTTGTTGCTTGATAACACATTTGACATTGAACATAGTTCCTTAGCATAGTAAACTATGCTAAGGAACTATGTTATAAAATTTCAAGGCATGAAATTTTATAACTGTACATATATTTTATGAGTATAAC
>MU223224.1:4692510-4767975 GCA_018584345.1 Thuja plicata | reverse complement strand
TTGATAACACATTTGACATTGAACATAGTTCCTTAGCATAGTAAACTATGCTAAGGAACTATGTTATAAAATTTCAAGGCATGAAATTTTATAACTGTACATATATTTTATGAGTATAACTGAACAATAGAAGACCACCCACATGCCTTGGTTGTGATTGGTCTATGAAAGGTTTTGGTTTGCCTTTCCCAATTGAGATATCATCCTAAGATTCAAAAAGACCAAGGTAATAATAAGTCTTGAACATAAATGCATGATTGTGCATCCTCAAGTAGGAGTTTTGATGCAAAGGAAGAACACTTCTATGGGTTTACCCATATAAGGACAATGGTTTCATTAATGTTTCTTCAATTTCTCTTGGGTACTTTCATTGGCCTCTAGGATTGGGCATCCTATAGGGGTTGAACCAAAATTATGAAGGCAATAAGGACACATAGAGCAATAGGTTTGGGGACTTTTAGACTTATGTTCAATCCTTAGTAAATGTTCTTGTTACCATATTTTCATGCCCATTCCAATTTGGTAACCTAATTACTAGATGAGTGATTAAAATACCCTAGTTTTCATTATTAGATGATCTTGTTTAATTTGTGTTCATTTCATGAAAAGATACATGTAAAGGAAAATAAATTTCTGCATCTAAAGATTACATGTATATATATGCCAAATAACTTGTATATACTATACAAGGAAAGGAACTGAAAGATAAAATCATTTGGGCTCACACAGGCCGTGAGCATAGCCAACTTTCAGAAGAATATGCAAGAGTACATGCATACATAAGAGGATGAACATAAATAATAAGGGTACCAGACATTGCCTGAAGTGATGAATTTTTGACCCGAGTATGAATCCAATGTGCTCCTGTGTGATCCAGAACCTACAAAGAAAAGAGAGATGGGGGTTAGATCAAAAAGATCTAAGCAATGAATGGCATCCTATTACTACTGATCCTCATCTACAATTATGCATGTGTATAGTCAAGCCACACACTTCTGAAATAAAAATGGGGAGTACCACATAGTGAATATCAACAACAAAACAAATAAAGAGAGATCAAACACTTCACACAATGCCTTGAAGGTAATAAAAATGATGCCCTATCTCTCAAAGCTTGCGGGTCATCAAGAATTCCAAGTGCAAAGATGTAAACAATGCTAGTATTAAACAGTGAGCTCATAAACAATGCATGATGCCCTAGCTTGCAACCCGCAAGCCATCAAGACATTTCCTCATGGAATGATCATAAACATGGAGTACGACATAGTGAATATCAACAAAAAAACAAATAAAGAGAAATCAAACACTTCACACAATGCCTTGAAAGTAATAGCAATGATTCCATAGCTCTCAAAGCTCGTGGGTCATCAAGCATTCCAAATGCAAAGATGTAAACAATGCCAGTATTAACATTCATATTGTGCCATTAAATCAACAAATGCCATTAAAATGAAATTGAGTTAATGAGAAGACAAATCTTGAATGCCTACCTCAAGTCGTGGTTGCCATATCCAAGATTCCAATCTTCCACAGTTAGGGTGACCCTCTTCATGCAGGACGGTATACGATCACAAAAATTAGAAGTGAGCCTTTCTTTTTTTTTTTTTTGTTTATAATCACGCGGGTGTTGAAATTACGACGGTACCATTTCTATTATGACAACATCGGGTGCACTTGGAAAAAATCACAAAAATCACACACAAATTGTAGTGCCGTCACAAATTGGCATCGAAATTCAACCCCAAATGTTGTAGTGACCTCCATCCTAAAGTGATTAATATTTTTCTTTGTTGGGTAAATATTATAACAACATATAGGTTTTTTAATCAAGATTTTTGAAAGTTTTTAAAAAAAAGGGTAGAGAAGCATGTATGTATATGTATATATATATATATGTGTGTGTGTATATATATATATGTATATATATCTATGTATGTATATACATATATATACATATGTATGTATATATATATACACATGTACATACACACACACACACACATATATATATATATGTATGTACATGTATATATATGTATATGTATGTTTATGTATACATGTATATATATGTATATATATGTATACATGTATATATATGTACACATATATACATATGTATGTATGTATGTATATATATGTATGTATGTATACATATATACACACACACATACATATATATATACACATTAATAAAAAGTTTGAAAATATAAAGATATAGCAGGGATGCTTTATTGGTAGCCTGATATTCTACTAGATTTCATCAAAATAGACACATGTTTCAGCCTGATTTTCTATTATAACTAACTTACAAATAAAGGATCTTATCTCAGCGAGATTTACATCAACATTGGAAAAAAATAACTCATACACCTTTACATTAACAAGTGATCAGAATTACATACATATGAACAAAGAGAAAAACAAAATGCACCTAAATTATTCTTCCATATTATCAATTTTAACAAAAGTGATATACTCTCCATTGAGAACCACAATAGAGAGAAACCCTGTAGGGACTTGAACCTTGGTTGTAGGCACTACAGGAAAGAAGCACCACCATTTCACCAAAGGGTCAAGCTCTACTATTAAGTTTTTTGAAACTTATTAGATAGTATTTGATGAAATGCCCATCAATATGATTCATCAAATTGAGTGAGGAGATTTAAGGCTTGAAGGAAAGATTAGAAATGACATATTGATACAATATTTTTCTCTTACACATCCTACAAAGGTTATTTCTAGCTATCTCTACACCTTCACATGGCCCCCAAATTTAATTAAGGGATGACTTCTTCAATACACTCTATGTTCTTGGCAACATGGATTCTATGTTGTTTGTTTGGCTATACTTGAGTGGTGTAGGAGCCCCGAGTGGTTGGTCCTATCCAATCATACAATTTTAGTTTCTAAAATCCTTCCAAAGGCTTGTGTTTAGTTTAGTTTGATTCAAGTTTAGTTGTGCTTAGTTTTGTTGTGGTATGTTTGAAATTGTGTCAATTGGTCCTATGGAAGAGATATAAGCCTAAATAGGGAAAATTTGGAGAATGACACCTAGAGTGCTGGAAATGACCTATTTTCATTATAATGGAGTTGAGGAAGTATTTTGGTAAAAATTGGAACCCATAATGTTGGGGTAGGACATTAGAATGGTCAAAATACAAAAGTTGTAAAAGTTGTCGAGCAACTTTGCAAAGTTGCTCGACAACATTTTTTTTCAAAAGATGTAAAACTATGCAAATTTAGTTATAGGTCAGTTTAAACAGTTGTATTAGGTCATCAGGACATATTTAAGAGTCTTGAAAATTGTGTATGGGGGTTGGTTACCATTTGCCTCAATTTTGCAAGTTATTGGAAGTAATAGTTGACTATATTTATCTAAGTTTGGTTGTAAGGAGTGTCCAATGGATTGAATTGGTTTCTTTTTCAATGTAATTAGGTTCCACTTGTTGTTTTATAGTTCTTCTGGAGTAACTAATATCAGTGGTTTTATTTTTTGCACTATAGATAATTATTGTCCTTGCTCTAGGTTCCCTGGACTAGTCAGGGTTGTAAGTAGAAAAATGGCTCCTTAGGGATTTTTGACCATGGAAATGACTTGTACCTTGGAGGAATGAAAGAGGAGCCTATGTATAGTAGTTTTTTTTTTGTTTTAGTTTTAGAGGTTGTAATGGTGAATTTTGATCTCTTTCCCTAGGTGATCTTGTCAATAGACCGACTAGGAAAGTTAGAGGAAAAAAAGGTTTCATTTGTAGGGTTGGATTAGATATTGTGATATAGTGCATGTGACATGGTATTTAGGAGTTGATAAGACCCTGTGAGAAATGGTGGAGGCTGATGAATCCATTTCATCTAGTTTTAAGGTGTTTTGAAACATTCAAACCTATTAGCCCTATTTTAAAGGACTCTATCTCTAAGAGTTTTGAAGTACTGTACAGATGACTTCAGGTCCTCTAGCCCTAAAAATATTTTGAGCTTCCAAAAGGGTATCTGGATCCAAGATCAATTTGGGGGCTTGTTTGTGAATTTTAAGAGTTATTACAGTTTAGGAGCCTGATTAGGGCTACAAGGAATCACTATCCCTACTCCTAGAAATGAGGAACACAATGGATGGATGAAATTTGGCTCTAAACCTTCAAGAATGGGGTCAATAGGTAGGAATTAGTTAGATGCCTACCTTGCAAAGTGTCTATGTAAGACTTATATAGGTTTGGTAGAATCTACCCTTGTAGGTTCTATGAAGTGTGAACTCTTTATTGGTAGGTTAGGTTCTTGAAGTGAAGGGTAAGATAACCAAGTGTTCTACCCTTAGGTTAGGGTTGGAGAAGAAGCCCTAGTAGGTCTGGAGAAGAGACCTAGGAGTGAGTCAATATGACTTAGTGCAAGACCCTCCCCATCAGATTGGTATCAGAGCCCAAAAATATTTGGGATAGGAAGGTATATGAGTGACCTTGAATCAGTGGGTGAAAAAAAAATGGTCACCAACGCAGAGTTGGCTAAGAAAATGGATGAATGAGAGGAGGAGAATAGAATCCTAAGGGAACAACCTATAGAAATGGAAGCTAATCTTGATGAAGTGCAAGCTAGGACATAATAAGTGAGTGAGAAGGTGAAAGAAATAGAAGGCAAAGGGAAGTCAATGACAGCAAAGGTTGAAATGCTAGAGCCTAATCCCGTACTGTAAGAAGAGCCATTCCTTAGGGCCCTAAAAGCCATGGGTGGAAAATAATTGGAAGGTGTACCCTTTTTCAGTGGAAAAATGGAGCCAAAGGTGGTAATGGAATGGATAGAGGGTTTAGAAAATCATTTTGAGTGTGAAAATGTGACAGAGGCTCAAAAGGTTAAAGTGGCCAAAACAAGGTTGAGAGGGACTACACTCACATGGTGGAAGTTTGTGCAGGATGAAAGAATAAAGGAAGGAAAAATTAAATCTCCACTTGGAAAGGTATGGTTGCAAAGATTAGGGGCACTTACATCCCTAAGGAATATGAGATACAAATCCACAAGAAGGGACAAAATATAAGACAAATAGATTCAGAGGTGAGTGCCTATACAGAGGATTTTTATAAACTGTGCTTGAGATCCAAGGTGATAATTGATGAGAACAAAAAAATGGCCCGTTACCTAAATGGGTTAAAATGGAATATAAAAGAGGAAATAAGTCTCTTGACACCTACCACTATGTAAAAGTGTTACCAATTGGCTCTTAAAGTTGAGGAGAAGAGAAAGAAGAAGTATGAAGCCACTAGTAGAGGTAGAGGAAGAGGTAGAGACTCAAGAGGTCACAGAGACAGATATGGTGGTAGGGGTAATGATTCAAGACCCCAAGGGGAGACAAAATTGATAGAGAAAAGAAATGAAACCAGCAGAAGTGGTATTTATGAACAAGGAAGAGGTACTAACAGTGGTGGTAGAGGAATATTTGGTGGAGGATCCAATAGATGTTCATTTGCAAACATGAAATGTTATAACTTCCACCAATTCGGGCACCTTGCATATAGGTGTCCTGACAGAGAAACATATTCACAATCAAAGAGAAGAGTTAACTATGTGCAAGAGGATGCCAGTAGTGTTAAGTCTCTTGAGATCAATCTTGATTTAGAGAGTGGGGAGAATCTAATGATAAGGAGAGTTCTAATCAAGGAGCCGGTTAGAGAGGAACCTAAAAAAAGGAAATCACTTTTCAAAGTGAAGTGCAAGATTCTTGGAAAAGTATGCAAGGTGATCATTGACTTAGGGTCAACTGACAACATAATCTTTGAAGAAGAAGTGAACAAACTTGGAGTGACTAAGATACCTCATGACCATCCTTATAGGGTGACATGGTTGAACAAAGGACAACATGTCCTAGTGAATGAATAAGCATGGATTTAATTTGCAATTGGGGGCTATAATGAAAAGATTCTTTGTGACATACTTCCTATGGATGATTCCCATCTTCTATTGGGAAGACCATGCCACTTTGATAGGAAAGCCATGCATAATGGAGAGAAGAATTCCTTTTTAAAAGAAAAATGACGGGGTGACATAAAAAATCAAGTCTTTGATGGAGGAAGGAGAAAAGGCTATCCCTAATGTGTTGCTAGTTGGTGGAATAGATGAAGTAAACAAGACATCATCGATGAAGTAAACATGACATCATTGACAGGTCAATGACATAACACAAAGATCATCACCGACGACACAGTTTTGAGAACAAAAATGATGAAGTAGAAAAAGGCATACCCGATGAACAGTTCAAGAAAGGAACACCGATGGAAAAGAAAACTGACAGACTGATAGAGAAGCCCGACCATCAGAACCGACAGTCAGTTAGAGAACCTGCAAATAGTGGATCTGAGTTTTACATGTCAAATAAAGCATTGTAATTCTATTTTTAGAGTTTTAATTTATTTTAAATCATTACTTAAGGGTCAAGCAAGCATAATGTAAATTTTTTAAAGCATCCTAATGGATCTAAAACATATCTAACTAAAAATCAAGGTCAAGTTGTAAACCTTGGATCTAGAGTTAACTTACGAAAGTGTGAATCAAGAATAGAGCTAAAATCTAGTATAAATAGATGTTCAAATCAATTGTGAATTATGAATTCATTATTGCTGATAGCCACAAAGAGCATCTAAGGAGCATAGGGCAGAATTCATGCAAAGTTTAGAAACAGATCACACCAGTTATCAAGAAAACACAGAGGCTACCGAGGAGTAGACAAAGGTATTATTCAATCATGAAAAGATGATTACTCATACATAGGAAGCTTTATTGGATCTTTTATCAGCAATTAGAGATTGCATACATCATTAGATCAAAGACTTATGTAGTTGCATTCTGACAAGTGCATCACATCTAAAATCCTTTTGTAGAAGGTGGAATTAACCGTTCTTTACAAATCTCTTAACAGAGTGCACACTTAACAGTGTTGCTAAAGCTTCAAACGAAGTAGATCTTAATAGGTCTCCACTGTAATACTCCTAACAGGGCAGGTCATCAAAAGTGACCAATTATAAGCCTTAACCGACGCCTTCTTATCTGCAGACAGTGAAGTCTTGTGGGTAACAATCCCCACCGTAGTTTTTACTTCCTAACATGAGTTTTCTGCGATATCATATCTTGTGTCATGTGTTATCTATTTTCATGAATGTTTCTTGTATAGTTACATATTAAAGAAATTATGTTATGATTGCATATACATAAAGAAGGATGAACAATTAGATAAGATAATTTACAAACTGATGACTAAGGGTTAATGGGCTAACCAAGAAATTTTTTAGAGGTACCGATTCACCCCTCCCCTCTCATTACATAATTCCAATATAATTCCAACAATTGGTATCAGAGCTAAGTCTCTTTATTGAAAAACTTAAAGACTTAAGAGAAAATATCAGAGCAATGGAAAATTATAGACTGGACATGACTATTGAGAACAAGCAGTTACAGATGCAGATAAACTATGAGTAGTATGAAGAGGCGAGAATCAACTTAAGAAAACTTCTTGATGAAAGAAAGATTATGGAAACTAGGCTGAATGAGAAGGACTACAAAGAATCAAAAATACAAGATTACTTTGATACAGTAGAATCATCAACAAGAAAAGCTTTAGACGCATCAGTAGAAGAAATCACAAGTCTACAAGAGGTCAATCTACATCTGACAGAGAAAATCAAGATGCTGCAAATTGGTCAAGAAACTCAAATAGTGAAAATGATTGATGTCATGAATGATGCAAGAAAAGATGAACAATGAAAGAAAACTAGCCATTGATGATAGGAGGAAAATAATAGAAAAGCTGCAAGAGAAAGAATTAGAGATTCAAAGACTTACTGAGCATCACCATGAGGTTACCAACCAAATTATTCTTATGAGTCAAGAAGCAAACAGACTAAATATAGAACTCATTGAAAGAATATAGATTATCGGTGAGCTAAGAGAAGAGAATGAAAAATTGAAGCATGAAATCAAAGTCCAAAATCAACACAATAAATTGATCAAGAAATTGCAAGATAGCAACAAAAGGATGGATGATCTTCTTGATGGACAGGGAAGAGTTAACAACTACACAGGATTAGGGTACAATGAGAATGGTGAATCTTCTAATCAACTAGATCAAAGGAATGCTTTCACAACCCCAAGATCCAAGAAGCTGTCATGCAATCACTGTGGAAAACCCGGCCACACCTCAAACATCTGCAGAAGCAAAATGAAAGGTATTTCTCAAGCACAATCTACTTTCATTGGTAATTTTTATAAATGTAAAAAGAAAGGACACAAGGCATATGAATGCAGATCCAAAGTAACAAATCCAAAAAGGAAAACCTACATGGACAAGTCCTGTCCTACCTGCAAGATGAATGGGCATACACATGAAGAGTGCTGGAAAAAGAACAATAAGGCCTGGACACCAAAAGAAACTGATAATAGCCACAAACCAACAAGAGTAGGTAACTCATATGTTTGGGACTATAATACATGGGTAAACTTCATAGCATGTGGAAGGTATGGTCATATTGCTGCCAATTGTATGAGAAAGTAGACCAGAAGGTCAAGAGGTTGGACCAATCCAAGTATGGCATGTTTGCATTTTCATAAGGTTGGACATGTGATAAAATATTGCAAAAACTGACTGACAGATACAAGTACTAATCCCAATGGAAATACCATTGATGACATCAAGAGAATGAGAAACAAGATGTGGGTAAAAGCCACAAACAGTGAAGGTGCAGGTACAAGCAATATAAATGATGAAACCCCATCCAATAGATCTAGTGACATCACTACATCCAACTAAAATGCACAAGTATGTATGGAACTGCATTATGACAAGTTATATTATGCATCGGTTCCATTACACATAGTTCATATTGTAATATTAGCATGAATAAAGATGCAATATATTGTTATTTGTTAAACTATTGAAAAGAAACCATTGGTTATTCAACACAATTTGCATCGGTGAACACACACATAAAATTTAGCACTACTTACCAGAATGTATCGGTCATTACACAAATGCCAAATTGCTAAGTGTAAACTGACGGACATCGGTGAACCTTGAGGCAGCGAAAGCTGTCTTCGCCACTTTAGCGACCATCATTGGTGAAGTCACCAAAGCTGATAGCAACCCCGACACTTTGCGTAGACACCAAAGATGTTATGAATGCCTCTACTGTCAAACTCAGTCTTTGTATATCGATGAGTTGGTGAACATTAATGACAACTTAGGGGACAAAAAGTTATAAAAGCCCGACGGGTAAACTCATTTTTGCACTCGTAATTTTTGAGCAGAGAAAAGCAGAGCAGAGCGATTTCAAAGAAATTTGGAGTGCAAACCAGAAAGAATCAATTCGACACAAAACATTCACATTCACAGGCAATCATAGAGAATCAGTAAATAACCACATTCACCGACCGCACTATTTCATTTGCAAAAATCCCTAAATTTCTGCAACGCGATGGCATCGACTTCTAGAGTTGAAAAGATTAAGGAAAATAAGATGAAAATGTTCAAGCTTGTTAGTAGAGGCTCATGTGCTGAACCCAAATTCAAGCTACACCTAGAAATAACATCACAACCTAAAGATTCCAGAGCATTCTCCAGAATCCCACCTAGGGTTTTGCTGGTAGAGGATGTAAGGTCCTATATACACTGCAAGATCTCAAAAATAGGAGATCTAGACCTAGATAATGCCTACAGGGTACTATGTGATGATGTTGGAAAGATCAAAGAAGAGCATAAACATCTGGAAGTGAAAGGACTCATGAATGCACTGCATTTTCCCAAAGTCTTCAAAATAGAATGGATAAAGATTTCTCTTAGCATAATACACAACAAGAGTTTATGGCTTAATAAGCCAAATCCAATAAAAAAGGTTGTTATTCACACAGTTACTGGTTATCCTACGACCGAAAAACCACAAGCTCACAAGCACCCATCCCTGGCGGAAGTGGAAAAACTGGTTGCTAAATCAGACAAAAGAGCACTCAAGGTCAACACCATTACCGATGTAGAGTTGAAGTTTGGAGCATGTGTTGTTGGATATAAAATCTTCCAAGCAAGTAGAATGAATAGCATATCAAGTACTGCTATGAGCACAACATACAAGATCATCAAACAAGGAAAGAAGATGGATCTTGCAGAGATCCTGTTACATCAACTGGAGGAGAACATGTGTACTATAAGATCTTCAAGAACAAATACTTGCAAGTTTGGTTCCCTCATAATGTGCATATTCTTTTACTTTGAAGAATACTTTGCTTCAATAGGAAAAGTTGTATGGGACACAAGTGGACCTATAACCATTCAGATAGGTGAATTCATAGAATCACTAGGAATAGATTTTGATAATGTAATGCATGAGTATTTCAAAACCATTAAGGAAATGTTGTAAACTAGAACAAGGATTCCTAAAAATCTGATAAAGGAACACAAAGAAAATATATGTTTCATGGTAAATACTAATTTCACGTATATCCAAGAAGTAGTACCTAGGAAGTCATGGCTTTCATAGTTAGAATATGAAATCAAAGCAAGACAAGCCAATGAGTGCATTGAGGCACTACTGAATGAGCCAGTGGACAACAAGATACAAAGATTTGGCACCTATGAAGAGGCCAAAAAAAAGATTAAAACAAATCTTGTTATCAAGAAAGCTGTAAAACAGTCAAACAGAATGGTGAAGAAACCGAAAAATAACTTGAATATATCTTCTGAAGATGAAGAGGAACAAGAGGGTAAGGAGGAAATCACCAAGGACCAGCTACCCATTGGTGATACAATAGAGGAAAATGAATCAGAGGAAGAACAGTCTGATTCACCACCTCCTCCTCGACCTAAGAAATCAAGAATGAGGAGTCAGACAACAAAGGATGCAACTCCTTCTCCCATGATAAAAGGAAAGGTGTATAAAAGGAAAGCTGACGCATCAAAGGGAAAACAACCAGTTGGGAAACCTACCAAATGGAGGAAATTTGTTTAGAAAAATGAGGATATAGAGGACTCAGCTATGGATGAGCCTAAAAAAATTGATGAAATATGTAAGTACATTTCAGAAGCCTCATCTATTGGACATCCTAAGATTAGGAAATGGTTGAAATGGGATTCTGTAGAACAAAATAAAATTGAAGATGCAATTATAGCTAAAATGTGCAAACACTATTATGTCCCACTTCAATTCACTACAGGTGATGTACTACAAGAACTATTGATAAGATTATCTTCTAGGTTCACATTTGCACTCCATGAGGAGAAACAGATAAGAGAAAGAGTACTTGTTTCTCTTATGCCTCCTGAATCAAAAAGGGAAGAAATAAATGAAATCATGGAGAAATATGAGAAAAATTTCTCACCCAAAATGAGAGCTTACAAATTTATTGAAGAGAAGTTTATAGAGCTAGAACAAGAAGCTCATGATAAATGGAGCAAGATACTCAATCCTGATGAGGAGATCAGTTATGAGAAGGAAATTGTCAGTCAAGGAGATACCTCAATAGTTGAGTTAGACAATGAAGAAGTTTAAATAACCGGCCAGAAATAGGTTGATATTATAGATGAAGAATGGCTTGACAAGAGTGAGGAAAATCAAGTACCAACAAGTCCAATTCACATCAGTTTAGAGGATAAAGAAGTTACCAAAGAAGAGTTAACAATAAAAGGTAACTTAAATGATGATATAAATAATGAATCATGGTTAGACAACATTGTCAATGACACTACAGGAAAAGACCCTATAGTAGAAGTACAAAAAGATGAAGACATAAATACTACAAAGGGCAATACCGACAGACAAGATTCAACTATTGACACTGCAACAGTCAATACACCAACAAAAATGAATATATTAATAGATGCTATTAATATTCAATCAAGTCAGGATAAATCATCTAAGAAAGATGATGATATACCCAAGGATATGGGTACTGATGAAAACAAATATGCATCCAACACTCAAAAGGATACAGATACAAAAATGAAAGATGCAACTGACAATCAACAAGAAGTGTCAAATGAACAAAACAAAGAAGCAGATAACAATACTGAGGATACATTGAGAAAGGTTGAAGAAAAAGATAAGAGTGAAGAAGTCAAGCAAGATGAAGGCACAAAACCAAAATAAAATATATCTATTGATACACCTAAGGCCAATGAGGAGACGTCTTCACAAAACCAGCCGGTGGACTCAGAACAAAAACAACAAGATGCTTTATCTTCTCGACCCTCACCTACCAAGTCAACCCAATCTTAATGATTAAAAATGGCAGTACATCAATCTACCACCCATCCAAAGAAGAAGAAGAAGAAAACATTGAAGAAATACATCTTGGCTGTTACAATGGATGAAGTAATAAAGTTCCCAAACTAGGATATTACTACTTTGGCTAGTGATAAACTTCAAGAGTTTGGAGTGCTATGCCAAAGGAAAGCCATTTAGAAGAAAATGATACAGGAACAAAGGGAAACAATGGAACTTGAAAAGGCAAGAGACATTCTCCAACAACTTGTTCTTGAGGTGAAACTTGAACAAAATGCTATAGTTAAGGAGAAAATTGTTTTTCTTACCGACGCCATCACAGACCAGAATATAGATGTAGAACAAGCTATGGAAGAACAAGCAGAGAAAAAGTATCAATACAAGTTAATTGAAAAGATTAGCCAAGAAGTGACAGTGAACAAGGTAAAGCTCTCTGAACTAACTGATCAATAAGAGCCAATGATTACTGAGGCAATTACCTTAGTTCAAAAGATGTGCACGTTTGAAAAGTTTACAAAAGAAAATAGTGACAAGTTAGCAGAAATAGATTCTAATGTCACAACGAGTGCACAAAGCCTAACCTCAAATGTAGACAGTATCAAGGCACATCATGACAAGGTCATTGAGGCTAACATGCTAAGGAAAGAAATATGGGATGATAAAACACAATTAAGATGTGAGATTATCAAACTACAGGCACACATCTTGCCTAATCTTACTATTCTACAACAACATATTTTTGAAGCCATAAACTTAATTGCAACCCCAGAGATGTCTGTAGTAGACAACATCTATGATATACACATAAGGATATCACTTGAGCACATGGCTCTAGAAACGCTGAAGGATAAATGGGAAAAGATGATGGAGGAGATCAAGTCCTCACACTTCCACCTTTTTGACAAGATGTAAGTACCTTTGCCTTTATTATCAAAAAAGGAGGAATAGAAAGGAAATGTATATTGTATGTATAGAAGGAACAAATATGTAAAGAAATTTATGCACAATATATCAAAAAAGTACATAAGGAAATATATATATATATACTTACACTTACCGACATATACATAGGGGGAGTCATTCAAATGACTAAGGAAGAAGTATACATAGGTGTACATACTAATACATTCAGTATGTTGCACATATCATGTTTTTGATACTAATGTCAAAGGGGGAGATTGATGACATTAATTTTTCCATTAGTACACTTAGTGAAAAACATTGACAGAGATCATCGATACAAGCATAACTGGCGGACTGCAAGCATAACCAGCAGATAGCGAGCATACCCAACAGAACAAAAAGTCACGAGAAAATTCTAAGTATGGAATTGACTAATGAACATTGACAAGTGTTAACACCGACAAAGTAAACAGGACATCATCGATGGGTCAATGACATAACACAAAGATCATCACTGATGACACAGTTTTGAGAACAAAATCGATGGAGCAAAAAAAGGCATACCCGATGAACAGTTCGAGAAATGAACACCGACGAAAAAGAAAATTGATAGGCTGACAGTGAAGCCCGACCATCAGAACCGACAGCCAATTAGAGAACCCACAAATAGTGGATCTAAGTTTTACACGTCAGATAAAGCATTGTAATTCTATTTTTAGAGTTTTAATTTGTTTTAAATCATTACTTGAGGGTCAAGCAAGCATAATTTAAATGTTTTAAAGCATCCTAATGAATCTAAAACATATCTAACTAAAGATCAAGGTCAAGTTGTAAACCTTGGATCTAGAGTTAACTTGCGAAAGCGTGAATCAAGAATAGAGCTAAAATCTAGTATAAATAGATGTTCAAATCAATTGTGAATTATGAATTAATTATTGTTGATAGCCACAAAGAGCATCTAAGGAGCAGAAGGCAGAATTCATGCAAAGTTCAGAAATAGATCACACTAGTTATCAAGAACACATAGAGGCTACCGATGAGCAGACAAAGGTATTATTCAATCATGAAAAGATGATTACTCATACATAGGAAGCTTTATTGGATCTTTTATCAGCAATTAGAGATTGCATACAACATCAGATCAAATACTTATGTAGTTTCATTCTAACAAATGCATCACATCTAAAATCCTTTTGTAGAAGGTGGACTTAATAGTTCTTTACAAATCTCTTAACAGAGTGCATAGTTAACAGTGTTTCTAAAGCTTCAAATGAAGTAGATCTTAATAGGTCTCCACTGTAATACTTCTAACAGGGTAGGTCATCAGAGGTGACCAATTGTAAGCCCTAACCGACCCCTTCTTATCTATAGATGGTGAATTCTTGTGGGTAACAATCCCCACCATAGTTTTTACTTCCTAACAGGAGTTTTCTGCGATATCATATCTTGTGTCATGTGTTATCTATTTTCATGAATGTTTCTTGTATAGTTACATATTAAAGAAATTATGTTATGATTTCATATACATAAAGAAATATGAACAGTTAGATAAGATAATTTACAAACTGATGACTAAGGGTTAATGGGCTAACCAAGAAAATTTTTAGAGGTATTGATTCACGCCTCCCCTCTCAGTACATCATTCCAATATAATTCCAACAGGATTAAGGACCTAATGGATTGTCTTTGTGGGGATAAATACTTCACAAAGTTAGATTTAAAGAGTAGATACCATCAAATCTGGATTAAGGAAGGGGATCAGTAGAAAAAAACCTTCAAGACTACAAAAGGACTGTATGAATGGCTTGTCATGCGATTTGGGCTTAGCAATGCCCCTAGCCCATTCATGCGGTTGATGAATGAAGTGCTAAAGGACTAAATAGGGGTGTTTCTGGTTTTTATCTTAATGGAATCCTCATCTTCATAAAGACTAAGGAAGATCACCTTGAGCATGTGAAGATTGTATGGAAGAGACTACAAGAGGAGAAATTAGCTATCAACTGGGAGAAGTGTGAGTTTCTAAAAAGAATTGATATATCTTGGATTTGTGGTCTTACAGGGAACTTTGAAGATGGATGCTAGCAAGGTGGAGGCTATACTTAACTAGTCTACTCCCACATATGGTATTGAGGTAATAAGTTTTCATGGGCTTGCCCTATTTTACAGGAAACTCATTAGGGGTTTTAGTGCCATTTGTGCTCCAGTTTTAGATACTATAAAGGGTGGGTTGAAGACTAAGTTTATGTGGAATAAAGAAGCCAGTAAGGGATTTGAGATGTTGAAACAACACATAGCCACCCAACCCATTCTTATGTTACCAATTTTAGACAAATTATTTACCCTAGAGTGTGATACTAGTAGCATAGTAGTGGGAGTCGTTTTAACCCAAGAGGGTAGACCAATAGATTTTTATAGTGAAAAGTTGAATGAGGCCAAGAAGAACTATTTCTCCTATGAACTACAACTCTATACCTTAGTTCAAGCCCTTAGGAAATGGAGACACTATCTCCTACCCAAAGAGTTTGTAGTATTCACTAATAACCAAGATTTGAGTTACATTAATACACAAGAGAAGTTGAGCAATAGACACCTTAAGTGGATGAAATTTTTGCAATCTTATACCTTTACCATAAAGCATAAAAAGGGGAAAATGAACAAGGTTGCAGATGCATTGAGAAGAAGGCTACTTACTATTTAGGAGGTGCAGTTAAAAGCATTGGAGTGGAAATATTTAAGGATCTTTATAAAGAAGATGAAGACTTCTTAGAGGCCTATAAGGTATGTATAGAGTTCAACAATCACTTCCATGGTTAGTTTTTAGATTACACATTGCAAAATGGGTTGTTGTTTAGATGAGGGAAGTTGTGTGTACCCAAGGGATTGATGAGAGAGAATCTTATACAAGAAAAATAAAATGGGAATCTAAGTGGAAATTTTGGTCTCAATAAGACCCTTGAATTGGTTCAGAGGTTCTACTATTGTCCAAGGATGAAAAGAGATGTGAGATAGTATGTGGTAAAATCTAGGGTGTGTTTGAGAGCTAAAGGTATGACTTCCAATGCTGATTTATATAAGCCACTACCCATTCCCAAATAGGCCATGGGAATGTATCAGTATGGACTTTGTTGTTGGGTTACCAAGGACACACACTGACATGAAAAATGTCTTTGTAGTTGTGGATAGGTTCAATAAGATGAGCCACTTCATTCTATGTAAAACTATACAAGATGTAAGCTACATAGCTCATTTTTTTATTTAGAGAAGTTGTAAGAATTCATGGGTTACCTCTTAGTATACTCTCAGACAGAGATGTCAAATTCATGGGGTTTGTTTAGAAGACATTGTGGAAGAGGCTAGGAACTAATCTGTCATTTAGGTCATCTTATCACCCCTAGACAGATGGCCAAATAGAGGTCATAAAAAAGGTCTTAGGGAACCTTCTGAGGTGCTTAACGAAAGAATATGGACAAGTGTAAGATCAAGTTCTACTACAGGCTACATTTTCCTACAATGAAAATGTCAATAGGACAACATGTAAGAGTCATTTTTCAGTGGTTTATGGTGTTCACCCTAGAGGAGTTTGTGAGCTTAGAGACATGAGAAACATGGAGGGAAAGAGTGGACATGCTAAAGAATTCACCCAATCAATGAAAGAAGTGCATAATGAAGTTAAACTAACACTCACAGAGGCAACACAAATATTGAAGGTCAAAGTAGATGCAAAGAAGGAGTTGCAATTTGTAGTAGGGGATTTAGTAATGGTACATTTGAATAAAGCTAGATTGAAGAAAGGATAACCTAGAAAATTTTAGATGAGAAGGATAGGACCATTTAAAATCATAGAAAAGTATGGAGAAAATGCTTACAAGGTTGATCTACCTCTAGAGTTGGCTATCTCACCAGTGTTCAATGTTCAGGACCTAGTGGGATACAAAGGTCCACTACCAAAGGAGGTATCGATTACTAGTGACATGGAGAGGATTACAGTGGATGTTCCCTTACCAACTGCACATAAGACAAAAGAAGAAAGGGTCTTAGAATCCATAATTAAGAAGAAGACCAAACATGGTAAGTACATGGAACACCTCATCAAGTGGAAACATCTTCATGAAGCAGAGGCTACCGGGGTTACTAAAGAAGAATTCAAAAATTTGGGAATAGATCTTGCCTTGTTGACTCTTGGTGCAACTTGAGTTCTTTGTCCAGGGGGAGTATGGTGAAAGAGCACCTAGTGGTTGGTCTTGTCCAATCATACAATTTTGGTTTGTAAAATCCTTCTAGAGAATTGTCATTAGTTTAGGTTGATTTAAGTTTAGTTATGCTTAGTTTTGTTCTAGCATGTTTGAAATTGTGTCAATTGGTTGTAAGGAGTGTCCAATAGATTGAATTGGTTTATTTTTTGATGTAATTAGGTTCCACTTGTTGTTTTACAGTTATCCTAGAGTAACTTAGATCAATGGTTTTGTTTTGTGCACTGTAGATAATTATTGTCCCTGCTTTGGGTTCACTGGACCAGTCAGGGTTGTAAATAGAAAAATAGCTCCTTAGGGATTTCTGACCATGGAAATCACTTGTGCCTTGGAGGAATGAAAGAGGAGAATATGTATATATATATATATTTTTATGTTGCAGAGGTTTTAATGGTGAATTTTGAGATCTTTCCCTAGGCGAGCTTGACAATAGCCCGACTAGGGAAGTTAGAGGAACAAAAGGTTTCATTTTTAGGGTTGGATTGGATATTGTGATCTAGTGCATGGGACGTGATCTTTAGGATTTGATAATACCTTTTGAGAAATGGTGGAGGATGATGAATCTATTTCATCTTGTTTTAAGGTATTTTGCAACATTCAACCCTATTAGCCCTATTTTAAGAACTCTGTCTCTAAGAGTTTTGAAGTATTGTATGGATGACTTGAGGTACCCTATACCTATAAATAATTTGAATTTTCCAAAAGGGTATCTTAATCCAAGATCATTTTTTGGGATTTCTTGTGAAGTTTAAGAGTTATTGTAGTTTAGGAGCCTGATTATTGCTACATGGAATCACTAGCCCTACTCCTAGAAATGAGGAACTCGATGGATGTATGGATGAAATTTGGATCTAAACCTTCAAGAATGGAGTAAATAGGAAGGAATTGGTGAGAGGTGTACCCTAAAAAGTGTCTGTGTAAGACTTATATAGGTTTTTTGGAATCTACCCTTGTAGGTTCAATGGAGTGTGTACTCTTTATTGGTAGGTGAGGTTCTTGAAGTGAAGGGTAAGAGAACCAAGTGTTCTACCCTTAGGTTAGGGTTGGATAATAATCCCTAGTAGGCATAGAGAAGAGACCTAGGAGTGATTCAAGATGACTTAGTGCTGGACCCTCGCTATCATTGAGCCAAAATCTAACCTATTTTGTATATTGGTTCTATACTTCTCATATTGGTTTAAGGGATACTCATTGCACATTTTGTGGTTAACAAGAGAATTTAAAGAATTTATTTTGGTTTTATCATAGAGATTAGGCTACTTGGAATTGTATTCATGATTCTTTCATTCTTTTTATGAATAAACCATTCTCATGACATATTATCCTTTTGTTCAATTGGCTTAAAATCCCAACCAATTTTAACTATATTTGACATTCTTTTAGGGTAAAATCCATGGTGCTTGTCCTTTTATTAATTTTTTAATATGCCAAAAACAATATTGATAAAGCACAAAAATAGAGATTTTGGAGTGTTTAGCCATTAAAATTTTTCAGGATATAGATATTTTTTTTGTTGTTATGTTGATATTCATTTCTCACTTTAAAATGAGGTTATGATTTTTATAATGTATTAATCTAGATTCAAGTGCAAGCTAGTAAAGTTTCAATTATAGTATAAAATCCATCAGTTCTTCTTGACCATTGGGGTACACTCCTTTTATCATTTCTTGGTAGGGTTCCATCAACTCTAGTCTATAGTAGGGGTCATCTCCCCATCATGAAAATCATTACATATATAGCTATATTTCTTATGGAGAAAAATATGCTCAATCACATATTTCTTAACCATTTTTACAAATAACCAAGAATAGGTTTATTCATGGACGATCTTAGCCCTTTCAAACTCATTTTATATTTTCCTAGGCCCGTGACTATGGGTTTATTAGATGATTGATTATGAAAAGTTTATTCAACATGCTTAAGCTATATCACTTACCATGATACTGAACTATAAGAAGAAGAGAAAGAAATGTTAGGAAAAAGGTGTCTCAACCTTGCATTTGCATAAGGTAACTATTTAATATAGTAAGTCTACATTTGGGCATGAATTTGTCCAAAATAATCCTCAAATATTTGGATGGGATATATAAGCATGCTAGTAAATTTCTATTGCATGATCTACTGGAAAGATTGTAAAGAAGAGATTTTTTTGGAGTTGATGTCTACTAGGTCAAGTACATTGTCAAAAGGGGAGTTATATACAAATGGATATATTTAGCATATTCATGACAATGTTGTATGTGTTGGCCAGATTATATCAGATGTTGGAGACAACTGAGATGATGTATTCATGATGCTTCAATGATGTGGACAAGCTGCTTCAAGAGAAATATTTATACATGTATAATTACATATATGTTTATATATGTGTATATATGGGAGTCATAATGACAAAGTATTTTAGCATGCAATTTTGTGAGGTATAGTATAGTATGAGTTCATATGTTCATGAAAGAAGGTGAATTTAATTTGAATGAGCTTCAATGTAGGAACATGTTTGAATATTGACAAGTTGAGTTCATGTTTTGTGAAATAATACAAGTTGTTGAGGCTATATGTAATTTAAAAAAGATTGATGATTGCTAAGATGCATTGTATACTTCAGTAGTACATCCACTTGAAGACTTAGGTAAAACAAATTAGTTGGAGTTTCTATCAGAGTGCTTGCATTGTAAGTTTTTTTATTATGTCATCACAATGATAGAAAGTTGTAATAGAATTGGAGTGATACGAAGTTACAATAGAGTTGGAGTGATAGAGGACGTAATAAAATTGAATACTCATGAAAAAATGGTGATCGGAACATAATCCAAAAATAGTTACAAGAACAAAATAATAGCGAAAATAACATAATAGGAACAATAGTTACAACAATAGAAAAAAAATGACAAGAACATAACAAAACAATAGTTATAGGAACAAAACAACAATGGCAGGAACATAAAAAAGTAACAAGAATCAATTCAATGAAAGGAACTTTAAAATAATCATTAAATAACATAGTTATAGAGTCAGTTGAGAACTATTTTTGAAAATTGTTTTGGGAAGGTAAATTTTTTTTATTCAAGTTCTTGCCTTGAATAGTTTATTGTTGATTTTGAAATTATATTTTGCACAAATGTATTAAGGAGTGAACTAGATATCTGTGTGAAGAATAATATAAGATCAGTGATATGTGGATTTGATATGTGTTTAGATGGCAAAAGAGATATTATTTCATATGATGAAAAATTATATATGTTGTTAACAAGGAAAATGCAACAGATTTTATGAAGCTCTGATTTGTTATTCATTCAAGATGAATTTTTTTGAATTAGAAACAAAGAAAAACAATGTGTAAAGCCTCTACGAGGTGTTTCTGTAGATGACACCTGGAAAGACATCAAGTTAATCAAGGCTTGAAGTTTACTATGAAAGAAAGGTAACTATCCTAAATGAACAAATTTATTTCAAGTTGAAAATAAAAGCAATCTAATCAATGTTATGTAGAAAAATAGAGTAACCCTATGTACTTTGTTTATTTTTAACTTGAAGTGATGTATAGGGATTGGTTCCTTGAATGTAGCCAGTGAGGCTTTTATTGCCAGTAAGGCATTAATGTAACCAGTGAGGTTTTGGTTAGTGAGGCCTAATAACAATTATCTTTCATAGTGATTTATACCCTTAAGGGGGTTTCCACTCAAATAATGATTTCATATTGTGTGCATCTCTAATTCTTGTGTTTCATGATTTGGTGTATTTTTTATGCTACGAATTTGGTGCTTAATGAACTAATAACATGTTGTGGTGTTTTTATGATGAACTATTTATCTATTAAAAGAGTTAAGTTTTATAGACCACTGATTTCCCCCTCTTAGTGTTCTAGGGCATTCCAACAACTAGTATCAGACCAGTAGGTTCCCATCATAAGTCTAATTGACTTAGGTTGGTCTTAGAAAAGGAATACCATCGACAAGAAATATAGAGACTTTTTTTCTAAAAATAGGTAAGGCCTTCTTAAAAGGAAAGAGTTGCCTGATAAAAAAGTTGACAAGTTTTCTACTAATTTTAATTCTAAGGAATTTCATACAGATATGTTTGGTGATAAGTATCAATTCATGGAAGTTTTAAATGAAATAGATGAAGATGAAGGAGTTGTTGATCTTGAAGAACTTTTTTCTATTGGAGTTGATGAAAACTATCAACCCACGACTCCCAAGAATCACCTGCATGCAAACCTGTCACAGAAAGAGAGAAGAAAAAAAGCTCTTGAGGCCAAAAATCACAAATCGATGAAAGAGGAAACATATTGTGCAAATAATGGAGAAAAAATCTAAATGCAATAGCATCCTCAATTCAATTAATAACTTACAAAGAGGGAATCCTTATAAAAGGATACCGAAACCCTAAAAGGGAAATATCTAGGTTGCATAATGATAATTAATAAAATAATTAAGTATTATATGCCTAAAGTTTAGCTTAAGTAAAAGAGAGATAATAAGTGAATTAATAATTAAATCAAAATAATTTAATTAATAAGTGAAATAACTTATTAATTTAACAGCCCCCTTAAGATAAACTTAGGGAGAAGTTAAAAACCTAGAAAAAACTACTAAAAGTAGGAAATGGGTCCCGACAATAAGGCCTGATCAGGTACCCAAGTACAAAAAAATCTTTGTAAAGAAGAGAAAATGGAGAAAAACCAGTGGGAAAAACCCCTCTCTGAAAAGAGATAAAGCCTAGTGAAGGAATGAAGAAACCTCCAAACTAGAGAATGTCCCAAAAAATAGGAACAAAGAATGAACATGTAGAACACCTCTAAAGCATGAAGCTGCAAACACTATCAAAAAATAACTACTGGAATCTCCACTATAATAGAACATGATTAGGTTGAGAAGATTGTAAACAAATCCTAAAGAGATGATCAATCAAAGATGGAAGGATGCCTCTAAAAAAGGAATGAAAGAGTGATCATACGATAAATGATCCATCTCACTAAAATGCATAGGTACCTAGCCACTGCATCTTCCTAGTACATAGGAACAAATTCTGAATACATAGGTCACTCTATCGAACCAAGGAAGCATTAGAACCAAAAGGAGATAAGCCCCCATAATGCTGAGCAAGGAGAGTGATAGGTACACTGAGTCAGACTGCCAAGAAACATTGCATGATGAAAAATGTACAAACACATATAAAGGATGGTGTCAAGGAAGGATCACTTTCTTGACACACATAATGAGGCTAATGTCATGGAAGGAACACTCACTTGACAAATATAGATGGAAAAAAAGGCAAACATCAAGCCCCCCATGACACTTTATTATATAGTGCAAGTACAAATGACACAAAATGTGCAAGATCCCAAGCATGCAAGATGGCACTTTATCTCAGTGCGTTTGCAAACAATAAAAGCTACAAAAAAAGATGTATACAATATCCAGAAAGGAAATGATCCTAGGACCTGAAACATCCAAGATATCCACTAGAATTCCATAAATAAAAAAATTGAATAAAATATACATAGAGAAAATTATGGGTGTGAAACCCATAGAAAAAGAAGGATAATAGAACTAGCTTTCTGATGCCATGTGGAAGTTGAAAAATGGAGTCCAGAGGAGAAAGATATGAAAAACGGAGTGCAAAATGGAATCCTAAATTTGAATGGAAAAAAAACTTCAAGATAGAAAAATAAGATAACTAAACCTAAAAAATTAGACTGGTCTCGAAACTAGCTTTCTGTCAATATCTCGTTTGGCAAAAAATGCCTCTGTTTGCTCAAGATATGAGCAAAAAACCAACATTATCCCTAAAAAGGCACAAAAATGAGCCTGGTGGCTCTCTAGTGGGTCTGCGAGCATAGGTGGCACTACGGTGGCGTGATGGTGGTGGAAGAGAGAGGCACCACTGGTGGAGGTGGTGCAATGGCGATGCACGAGCTCTGGGCTCGATGACAAGCTCCAGGTTTGGTGGCGAGCTCCGGGCTTGGATCTCTGAGCTGTGGGCTCTATCATGAGCTCTGAGCTTGACTACGAGGTCTGGGATTGGAGGAAAGCTCTAGGCTTAGCTATGATATTTGGGCTCGGTAGTTGGGGTGGGGCCCACACAAAAAAAACAAAAAAATGTTTTTTTTTCCTTTTTTTATGCAAAAAACATAAAAATGCCATTTTCTCTCTCCTCCATGCAATCGAGTGCAAATTTTGAGGTAGTGTCAAAATTGAGGCAGCACTAAAATTAAGGCAACGTCAAAACTGAGGCATATTTTTGCCTCATAAAGTGTGCCAAAGGTCGTTCTTGCAAAAATAGGGCCCAAATTTCAATTTTGTCCAAATAGGACGTGCCTTATATGAAAATGGGGGTTTTGGGGCATTTTAGACGCGATCGTGAGGTTAGTTTGTGCCCACAATGCTCTAAAAAATATCTCCACCGCAAATCCACACAACTTTTTACAGAAAACCTCTCAAAAAATAGATTTAAAGGGCAAGACCAAAAAAGTCTCATGAAGAGAACATGGGAATAAAAGGGCGAAGCTCTAATACCATATTTGAGTTGATGCAAACTATCAACCCACAAGTCCCAAGAATCACCTACATGCAAACCTGTCACAGAAAGAGAGAAACAAAAAAGTTATGGAGGCCAAAAATCACAGAACGATGGAAGAGGAAACATATTGTGCAAACAATGGAGAAAAAATCTCAATGCAATAGCATCCTCAAATCAATTAATAATTTACAAAGGGGAATCCTTATAAAAGGATACCAAAACCCTAAAAGGGAAATATCTAGGTTGCATAATAATAATTAATAAAAGAATTAAATATTATATGCCTAAATTTTAGCTTAAGTAAAAGAGAGATAATAAGTGACTTAATAATTAAATCAAAATGATTTAATTAATAAGTGAAATAACTAATTACTCTAACAGTTGCTGCCGTAGTTGAAATAAAAAATCTTAAGCAAGAGAGCCAAAAACTTAAGGTACGTCTTCAAAAAATCATTAAAGTTAATAAAGTGGTAATACAATTTCTTAATGAATATAAGAAGATAATTGAATTCCTACAAACCCAAGATGAAGAAAGGAAAAGGGTTGAAGAAGAAGTACATATCAAATGAAAATAAAAGAAGAGATGTGTAAAATAATAGATGATGAGATTGTCTCTTTGAAAAGGAGTTTAAAGTAGAATTATTTTCTAAAAGAACACACCTTGGAAGATGATGTGATTATCAATCTAAATTTATATTTTGAAGTAAATAAGAGGATAACAAAAGCAACAAAATATGATTTAAAAGTCAAAACTATTGAGTGCCACAAACTTGAAGCATATGTAGTTTCTTTGAGAAAGGAAGTTATATAAATCTAAGCCTGATTTTTTTTTAGAAGTTTGAGAGCAACAACATGTTAAATGAGATGTTAAGTAAGAAAAAACATTTCAAAGTTCCTATTAGTTTAGGATATTATGTAGGGAAAAGCTCCACAATTGGAGAGGGGATAAACCATAAGATAGTTTTTTATCTACAAAGATAGATGGAAAATATAAAAGTTTCAAGGTCAGAGAAACTACAAGGAAGAAAATAGATTAAAGTTATCATGTTTCTTCTCCTAAGAATGAAGACAAGAAGAAACCAGAAAATAAGACTATTGATAGTGAAGAGTTCAAGGTCTTCAACAAAGTAATAAGAAGTACAGTCAACAGGTCCAATGAATCTCCACTTTCTTTGAAAATTCAATCAGTAAGGTACAATTATACATTCTCTTTCTATTGTTATCCATTTAATGATTATGGGAATAAAGTAATTGATTTTAGGAAAAAGTATAAGAGGAATCAATCTGCATTTTCTAGAATTATGAATGTAGTATGTCACAAGTGTAATAACTATGGTCATCAAGAAAGAGAATGTAGAGATCATGCAAGATATAATTTTGTATGAAACAAAAATAGAGTCTTTGGATTGTCAAAAAATTATTTTGTTCCTTCTTTGGTTGGTCACAAGGTCATATTCTATATATGCAACAAATTTGGATATTAAGTACACTATTGTAGAAGTATTTTGATGAAAACATTAAGATATTACCAAAAGGTAGATAATAAAAAAATCGGAGAAGAAAAAAATTTCAAGAGAAGAAAGAGCCTATGTTTGTGCATAATGCACAAATGACATAAATAAGAGCCTAAAGAATGACATGTAATCAGGGGGAGTACAATGAATTTATCTTTCTTTCCTAAATTAAATAAAAGAGAGAAAATTAACACATTATCTTTTAGCCTCTTGAAGTCAGAAAGAAGATTTGATAAACTAGTAAATAACAATAGTTTTAGAGTGGTATTCATACATCAAAATACTGAAAATAATTCAGCATAGGGATGCTTGGATATCACAACAAGATAATGATTTTGCATGAGAAAAGAATGCAACTATAAGATATGGGAAAGTAGTCATAAATGTGCAACAATAGTGAAGGTATTGTGATGGTTGTTATATTGGAAATAAAATTGAATTTCATAATAGTCAAAGCAATGATTCAAGGGATATACAATAATGTACTAGAATATTAGCATACATATTGAATGGAACAATGTGTTTTCATAAAAAAAGATTGCATATTTTAAATAAGCAGAATTATGAAGAGAAGAAAGTGACAAGGGAAGTTATTTAGAAAGAAATTAAGATCATGGGTAATGTGATGTGTTGGAGCCAATTCATAATAAAAGATATATGTTATAAAATCATGTCACAATGCATTTTATTGAGGATGCAAAGAAATACAAGGGTTTTATAGCAGCATAAGGTAAGAAAAATCAAGTAGTAGAATATCTTGGTTAAAGATGCAATACATGATAATGAAGGGAGAAGAAAAACATTATCATGACTATTGTGAATGGCAGAGACAAAATGATAGAATCACAAAGGTTTTGAAAGAGGAAGGAGTCTTATAAGATATATAGTGAAAACAATATGTAAGATTGCAGATCATTCAAAATAGTGATACTGTTAAGAGAGGTTAGTTATGAGGAGCCTCAAAGAATATATAATGAAGTTACTAGAGGAAAAGAATAGAAATCTTGTAACAGAGAAGTAGTGAAATACTTATAGAAATAGTTAATGTTGGTGTGGAATAGGTTTGATAGAGTTTTATGTTGTAGATGTTGGTGTTTAAGTTTGGATTAATGTTTGATGAAGATTGCAATGTAACTTGGTACAATATTTGAAGGATTGGAAGTTAATATTGATTGACAAATTTTCATTTTAGTTGCAAAATGAACTTGTGCTATAGGAATATGGTGAACATTTACATGCGATGCAGAAAAATATGCTATAAGAGGAATTTGTTGAATTTTTTTATGTGTTCCACATTCTTGTATTGGAGAAAATGATATAGTACCTAATTTGGTTAAGGGTAGCATGCCTGATTTGGGGTTAATACTTAACAAGTTACTATTTTATTTGGTGTTTGGAAAACTTGAAATGACAATGAGCAACAAAGAAGATCAATATAAAAGATTGAAGTGTATACTTACAAAGTTGGATAGTGTACCATCCTAAATTGTAAGCACTTATAATTAGATACTCAATTTGGCCCCATTTTAGCATGTATGGGTTCCCATATTGATTTATAGCATCTTATGTCAATTTCACACTCTTCTATAATTCATTGGACCTTTATTAATTTAAATTTATAATTATGAGTCCTCTCTTAATTTATTCTCACCAAAATATTATTTTGGACCATTTATTATAAGTGTGCCCTTTAAATTATTTTATCTCCTCACTTTAATATGGGTTTTACCTCATTTAAATTTTGAGGCATATTTTCTACATTTATTGATTTCACATCTCTGAATGACACATATTTTCAAAAACTAGAACTTATTATCTCACTCCTATTAAAATTTCATCCTCTTTTTGCGCAAAGAGGAAACCAAAACCACTCTCTTCCCAAAAATTTCCCCTTCCCAACATTTTTGCTCAAATATTTGGGAGAGAGATTTGGTGGTTTCACACTCCCCAAAGGTATGCCGATATGAAAATATCATTTTTCTAAGTCGACCTAAAGTTGATTTTATTTTGAGATCTCTATATAAAGGTTTCCCTTTCCAATCATTAAACAATAATAAACACACAATAATTTCATATCACGATGTAGTCAAGGAAGAATGAAACTCAAAGAGATCTATCCAATCCTTGCAACATGAGTCACACAATGGAACAACAAGTAAAAAAAGATGATATGCAAGATAAACCTTATTTATTATCATAAGATCATATACAAAGGATCTTAAACATGCAGTCATACATGCCAAGAATATAGGTCTGATTACAATTAGAAATCCTTACAAAACCCTTAGCATTCAGCTACAAAGAGATAATATTATGAGAGATGCCATTTTTGGTCATCAACTACTACCATTAAGAAACAAATTCCTAAGCTTGTATAAAGCCTTCATAAAAAATGAGTCGGCCTAGAAAGATAACATTTTTCTAAGAACATGAAAACATATTACAAAATATAAGTCAAGACCTAAATCATCAAGATCTACTTCCAATGAAAGAAATCAGAATTGTGATCCCTCAAGTAGATCGACCAAAAAAATGATATCATCGAGAAATGAGCCATTAAGGTTCACTGATTAGGAAATCCTTTGCAAGGTTTGAAAAATACAACTAGCTAGAAAACATGAAGAACAATATAGTCCTACCAAGAATCTGTAAGATCTCTTGCGCAAAGTAACCAAATGAAGTGCGAACCTAGGAAAATATTTATTATGATGCTATGAATACAATGTAGGGATCACAACTGCAAATGATCCAAACTGAATGAATGTAGAAAGAAACTTAGAGACTGATCAAACAAGAAAATAGAAAATAGATGTTTTTGGTTGAAGCAAGATTGCTAAGATCCCGAGATGCTCTTGCATCAGACACCCAAGGTTATTTGACAAGTGATCCTCTAACTTTTTTGGGGCTAAAGGAAAACCAAGATGGTCAACCTCAGCCTGAGAAATGCAAAAATAATCCTCCACTAGTGTGTCCTCCCATCTGACAAGATATTCCTTATACTATTTACCTCTTGTACTTCTTCCAATTCTGCTATCCAAAATCTCTGCTACCTTCATTGATCTACTTCTTAGGATACTGTTATTCAACTTTTGATCCATCCTTCTCACAAAAATATGAATCATGATACTCATACAAGTCTGTAGCATTTAATATAAGTGATATATGCATGTCCTCTCATAATTACACTTCATATGCGTTTCCTTAATCAAATTTCCTCAAGATTCTACATGGTCCAAAATTTCTCATCTTCAACTTATTATATGTTCCAACAAGAAATATTCCCTTCTTCAAATATACCATTAGTTAATCCCCTACTTAAAATTCCTTATGTTTCCTTTTCATATCAACTCTTTCCTTATATGTATGATTCATTTCCTCCAAATGTTGTTTTATCTGAATAGGTAATCTATTCATATGTTTTGCAAATTCTTCTGCTTCAACAATCCTGTTGGTCTCAAGGCAAATATCCCTCAATTTTGATACTCCCTTATGATTATAACCAACAACTATCTCAAATAGTATCTTCCCTATAGTCCTAATCAATGAATTACTATATGCAAATTCTACTTATGATAAGACTAAATCCCAATTTATAGGAATTTCTCCAACCAAACATCTCAATAAGTTTCCCAAACTCATGTTCACTACCTATGTTTGTCCATCTCTCTATGGGTAAAATGTAAAATTAAACTTAAAATCAGTCTTCAACTTCTTCCAAAGTATCCTCCAAAAATAACCAACAAATTTACTATCTTTGTTTGAAGCTATACTCTTAGGCAATCCATGCAATCTCACAATCTCCTTGAAAAATAAGTCAACTATATGTACTACATCTGTTGTCTTCTTACAAGAAATGAAATATGACATCTTAGAAAATCTATCTACCACCACAAATATAGAAACATCACCTCTTTGTGTCTTCAGTAACCTATTATGCCCTGCATACCCATCCCTACATTTTGTAGGCAAAATGTTGGGTCCCCTTTTTTCGCTTTTTCCTTTTCCTTTTTTTTCACTTTGTTTCCTTTGTTTCCCTCTGGGCTTTGCTTCCTCAAGGGTTATTTTATTTTTCTTTTTGTCTTGTTTTGCCTCCGGGACCCGGTGCTGGAGTTTGTCTGTTTGAGTAAGATGGATCCCGGACTCCAAAATTCTCTGTCATCATGTGTTCTTTTATGAGGAGGTATGGCTGCATGGAATCCACGGGCCTGGAGTCCAAAGGTTTTCCTATTTTGGAGTTTGCGGAGGGAAAGCAATGCATTTTTACCCTAAGGGTATAAATAGGATTTACCTATCACTTTCACATTTACCGATAAAAACACTCAGAGAAATTAGAGCGATTCAAAGCTGATTAAGGTGATCAAATAACATTTTTCTCTTTGTGTTTAACTATTGATTAGCAGCAATTAACAATGTTTGGTCATGGTCATTCGAAGGTGAATCATTTGTAGAGCACCTCCCATGCTCAATTCCTCTACATTCCCTATGTTTCTAGGTAGGTCCTTCGGCTCTCCTTTCTATTTTTTTTTCTTTATTTGTTCATGTTTGTTCTAGTTTTGTTTTTGTCGTGTCTTTGTGTTTGCTTTTCTCCTTTCTGGTTTCATTTCTACTATCACCTCCTATTGGTGAGATGGCTTTGTTAGAGGGTTGTCCGCCCTCTATGTAGTTGTAAGCTGGTGTAGATGGTTTGTATATACTTGGTAGTTTTTGTGTATATCTTATACATTCTATAATTTTCTATGTATAGTTTATTTTAGGGTCATTTTTCTTCGGCCTGTGAGTTGTGCTTCGGCCCTCATAGTGCTTCGACCCTGTAAGTTTGTGTCCCATGCATATCATTCATGGTCTGCATCGAGCTCACTGTTCCCTTTCATGTTTTCCCCAATTTGTTGAGCTCGCCCTCTCAGCCAAATACTGCCTAGTTCAAACTTGACACCTCACTAGTTTGAGCTATGACAATTTTCTCTCTCCTCTGTCAAGTCAGTCTTAATGACGGGTTAAGTTTCCCATGTGAGCATTCAAAACCTACCCAAGTGGTATTCATTTATTTGTGCATTTGGACAATTTTCAGTGTTAATGCCATTACCTCCATTTCTGCATGACCACGTAATGCCCCCATGTCAGCCTAGTAAGGCTAATTTCCAATCATATCATGTAATAGTTAAATCTCTGAGCGTCGGGTCCCAAGACTCCCTCTTGTCCCTATTTCATTTCATCACATGAGATAGAATCCCCAGAGGCCTTGGTAGAGGTCAAATTTCTAAGTCATTTTATTATATATCTTTTTTGGGGTTTGATGTGAACTAACATTCTTCCAAGAACAGATGCAAAGCGGTGGTAAAATCTCCAGGATCCGGAGTAATGTTATGTTTTATATACATACTGATGATCATCCTATTTTGCAGGTTTCCAAAATTAAACTCATCGATCATGTAGGAAGAATCTGCACCACCTTCTCCACCTAGGAGTCTGGAACTCCCCACTACTACTGCAACCAGGGCTGCTGTCAGGACGAAAGCCAAGAAGGCCTTTGAAAATCTCCCATTAATGATGAAGTATCTAAAGGGGGACACTATTCTAGGATCGAAGGCTGATTCCAAGTTATAGTTAATCACTAACACAAGTGTCTGGATGTGTGCTGAAATGCAGGCCTTGGCTAAGATGATGTTCATTCAATGCATGATAGGAGATCCATTGGCACTTCATGTGGCAACCTACTTCCCCTACTCTATGCAAGCTCCAAAGCTCATTCTCACCTTGGAGGAACACTACAACACAGTCGTCTAGGCTATCATGCTCGCCGCTCCAATTTTGACAGGCTACCCAACGCCTATGGTGTCTCTAGACACCGCAAATTTTGTTGTGGGGCTAGGGATCCCCCAATTTGATGATGTAGCCATTCTCACCCGGTCTCTGGCCTTGGAAGAATTTCAGAAGCTTTCACACATGGCCTGAAAATATCTCAATAACAAATGGCTTAAGGTGCCAAGGAAGGATTTCAAAAAGATGAATCTAGAGATCCCTCAGACAAAATTTAAAGAGAGCATATAGATGGGGATCATCGCTCTATGTAGGTTTTTTGGAGAGCCCCATGCCCAGGAATTCTTGACATGGATGTACTATTTATTGTTTGGCATCACCTCCAGCGGGCAAATTTTGATTGGGCCACCATCATCGCCAATCATGTGGACTCTTAGCTCATCAAGGTCACCCAGTCTCCCAAGTTTTACATGAATTCTTACATCTTGTGGGCACTAGCACAATAGTTCCCCATCACCAAGGGATTACTTACAAGTGGCGAGCTTAGAAATGGAAAAGGCTAGAATGCTCCATGGGATTATTTCTTGCAGATCCAATGGGACGCCAGTTTCCTCAGCTTCTGTCAAGTAAATGATTCCTTCATTTACAACCTTCTTACACCCACTCGGGATGTTGAATATTGTCTTTCAAAGGAATAAATGAATTTGGTCAGCACTTATGGCCATTATTACATTCAATACCAACAACACACTTACATTCAGGTGATCGGCTTCTCTAAGAAACCTTACTTGTTACCCAAACATTGTGGGGATAAGATAATTGTTTTGGAATACTGTAGGCATATTCTGGAGCTACATTCCCTCTTCACAGTGAAGAAGGTTACTAACATCCTATTCCCAATCTCTTGTGGGAACTATTCTTGCAGCCTTGCCGTAGCGAAGGAGGCCGACAGTGAACTTAAAAGTTTAGGGCTGGCAGAATTTTATATGGAGTGGAAGAATTTTGATCTACTAGGCAAGATAGCAATGAAACTTCCCCGGTAATCCCCTCTACATGAGATTCACTTAGAAGATTTTTGGGAAGATTTCTAGGATGACTTCGAGGTCCAGAACTGACATTTTTTCTGAATGACACAAGGCATGATGAAGCGCCTTAAGCTTTGAAAGTTCCCGAATGACTTTTCAGACACTGGGTCCACAGAAGACCCATAATACAAAGAGAAGGGGGTAGAAAAAATGGCCCTCCCTCTAGTGAACTGGGATGCACAGGAGGGACCGACGATAGAGGACATCACCAATAATGTAAGTGAATGCATCCATGCATATTTTCAGAAGGTGTGTCTAAAAAGCATACTAAAAGTTGGCCCATTTCTATGGGGATCAACTTCCGGGGCTAGAACCTACTTGTAAGGTAAGGATAGGGGAAAGAGAAAAATGAGGACCTCATCCCAAGTCCCTTCCACAGTTCCCATAGTGGAACAAATACATCAAACCCTGGCAACATCGCAGCAAATGAAGAAGACACTAATCACTTGATTGGCCACCCCAGTTATTATGGCACGATCTGTCCGCCCTTCCAGGTCTCCCTCACATGTAGAATTAATGGTCTGAGTAAAAAGGACCAGAGTGGAGGAAGAGCAGGTGGCCATGTTAGATGCATAGCCCCCATTGGTAACCAGGAGGAAGAAGAAAAGAATAGTTGATCCTTAGCCAAGGGCAAAACTAGAACTTGGGATGCCTGACATCCCCGAAGTACAAATTGTCTCCTCAGACTCTCTAGAGCCAAACAATCAGCCCAAAGATCCCCTAAAGACCTCCCCTCTGCATAATGAATTTGATGACATAATCAGGACGAATGAACTTGTGAATGTACAAGGGGATATTGGGAAGGTGGTGGAAGAAATCACCGCCTGGGAGGAAGTGACTATCCCCACTGAAAGGGAGACCCTAGAGAAAGAAGACACCAAAGAGTAGGGATCTTGAGAAGAAGGAGAAAAGGAATTAGAATAGGTAGACCTCTCCGAGGTGTAGGAGATATAGGTTCCAAAGGAAAGCACAACGGAGGAAAGACAAGTGCAAAATGAGCAACTGGTATCGGCTGAGGGAATCAGACCTATGGGAACAACCATAACCTCTGTCGCCATGCTCCAAATGCCCCCTCCTACCCCAAAGAAGGTAACATTCAGTGAGGTGATGTCAGTGGCTACACAGTCAAACTTTGGCCAGACACCTTGGCCACCTCTTGACGATATTCCAATGGAGGAAATTATTCTGGCGGAAGATGCCGAAGAGGAATAATAGCAACAACAACAGAAATGTGAGGGGAAGAACCTTGGAAACACAGATGTTGAATCTGATGTTGCTAAGGACATGGACACCAAGGCAAAAGATACTGATATGATTAAGGCAGATGATGCAGGTGGTTCAAAGGATACATGGAAAGAGTTCGAAGAGACTCAAGACACCAGGGATGTACAACAGAACCCTGACAGGGATTCACATGATCAGGATTTGGTAGCAAGGCCACCCCCACCACCATAATGGTTGGTGGATTCTAAAAAGAGGAAGGCCCCAACAAAAACAAAGGTCCATCTCTCTCTAGCTGAGATGATGGCATAGGCGTAGGGGCCGTCAAAACAAAAGAAGGCCCAAACCCTCCATTCCACTCGAACTGGTCTGGGTGGTGAAACAGTTGTGGTGATTACAACACCTCCCCCAGAGATAGATGTGGCAACAACCAGAGCTGAGGAATATATGATCATGAAAGTATCTCTGGGGAAAGAGATAAACATGGTGAATTGGACCTATTAAAAGAGGCCAACCAGGTGATAGAGGCCCGTTATGACAAGAAAGCCCAAAAACTCAAGGAAGAGAGGGAAAAGAACAAAAATCTCCTCTGGCTTTTGATAGAGCTAGCACAACCCATCACTACTATTCCTCTGGAAGCTTCCACATCTGGAGCACTACTCCCATAGGGTGATATAGATGTGCTAAGAGGTATGAAGAAGAAGGCATAGGCTATGGATGCGTGGGTCACCAAGAAGATAACAGGCGTAGGGAAATTTTTAGTTGTGTCACTCCCGGATCTTTACCAGATCAACAATCTCTTAAATCAGGTGAATGTATCCATTATCCTATGGGAGGGAGACTTAGAGAAATATGAAGGATGGAAGATTGGGTTAGATGAAGTCTTTAACTCTAGGGAAGAGGTCATCACGGAGATGGGAATTCTGGGATAGGAATCATTTGAGTCCCTTCGGGTCCAATACTCTAGACTTGGCCTCAAGATCGAGGTATGCAAGAAACTGGTTAAGGCCCTAAGAGAGAAATTAATTGTGGTCTGATATCCTTTAGTCCTATTCAAAGAATTCATGGTAAGGGAGTCACAATTCAACCGCTTCACCACCAGAACATGTGCCTCGGAGGACTATGTCCTCAGTAAGTATGATGAGTTGATGGAGTCCCTTTATTAGTCTGCTAGGGAATTTGATAGAGGAAAGCTATCAAGAATATCTAAGATGATGCTCCAGGCTCATAATGCCATAAAGTTAGTGGATGAATTCCTAAACGGGGCCGGAGAAGTTGAGGATAAGTTTGAAGCTATCCACGATCAGTGGAATAGTATTAAGGACATAGATGAAGATGACATCAGCCAAATTTTTGAAGTATTCAAGAACAGTAAAGGGAAATAAATTTCTCTAGATTTCAAAGATTTTCACCAGTAGGGTACATTTTTTGAACATTCTTTCATTCTTGGAGCGTAAGCTCCCAGATCCCCAAGTTCCAGATCCAACAATTTTGTATTCTATTGATGACCTTCATCTAGGTTACCTGGAAGTGATCGATCATTATCAGGAAGTTAATAAGTGGGTCAGAAGGTGGATGATCCCAATAAGGTATGTCAGTTAGAGGGTTGACTCTGATAGGTGGTCTTCACAAGGTACCGCTCCAACATTAAACACCTGGTGCATCAAAGACAACAAGCTACTTTTGCATTGATGAGGCATGCAGCCTCGAATCCCAAAGGATCAAATTTCTTCTATTCTTATCTTGGCACTATTCTCAAGGTTGATTCTTCTATTCTCTTTTCTTGTCTTTTTTTGTTGATCTATCATAGCCTCTACTCTTTTCGAGGTAGTTGTAACGTGTGCAGGTAGTACCAACCACTAGATATTGTATTTTATTGTTGAGTGTACAGTTAGATTATGTTAACTTTAGGGAAAGTATGTGTATAAATAAGAAGTCTGACCTCATTCTAGGGGTTGGGAAAATTCATAATTTTGCAGTCAATACCATTAGCTTTTAGCATTTCATTTCTTGTAGTTCCAGAGCTCAATTCTCATTAGTTCTTAGTGTTTCTTAGTAGATATATGCTCTCTTGGAGCTGTTGATGTACACAGTAGTGATGCTGGAAAACTATTAATGAAGAAGGAATGATTCTTGCAATGATGTTGTTGGTGTCTTGATCTCTGAGTTAACACTCTTTTGTGTTGTATGTTTCTGATGTCCTTTGCTATAATGCTTAAGTAGATTAATGACCTCTTTTCCCTTGCTATTGAACATGTATGAATTGCTGGTTCTGTATATGTTTAGTATTTAGTATAGTTTAATAGAGCATGGTTGATGTTTTAAATGTATTTGCATAACTATTAGTAGAATGGATACCCTCTAACGCTGGCATATCTTTTGAGGTTTGTTTGATAATCCAAATGGTTGCAGGAAACCATGACCTAATAAAATCCCTGGAGAAGACAAGCCAAGAAAAACTAGTTATCCCCCTGAACAAAATAGTCACACACCCAACTTAGCTCCCGCACTGTCGAGACCCAACACTCAGGTGATTGAAGGCCTGGATAATTTATTTCCCAGATAAACTTACAGGCAAAGTTGGCTAATACCCCGGTACCCAGTGACAACTTACCTCTGTTGGTGAGGCCGGTCACAAAGTCCCGTCAATAGAAAATGGTGCTAGAAGGAGGGCATGAGCTTGTCCCCTTAAGAGGATTTAGACTTTACACCGCCTGAGGGTTCCCCAAGCCATAGTTTTAGGAATTAGGCCTTTAGTGGGATTGGATCATTTTCACCTACATGATTCAAAAGAGTCCTTAGATTAGCCCCCAATCCTGAAAGGTTTGTTGAACTCAAGCCTCCTACTCGAAAGAAATAGACCCCACCAACCAATAAGCCAAGCCTCTCAAACAATACCGAGAACCAATGCTCCACCTAGTCAAAATCCAACACCCCTGATGGCTAATTACTTTGGTAACGCTGGGTCCCTAATGGGGCAGTTTCCTGGTGCTAGAAATGATCTTCCTCCACATCTGGAGAAGATCTGCCCCTTATATGAGCATTTAGGCTCACATACTATAGAAGAGCATTTGCGGACATACAAAGATGCCATGAATTGACATCAGATCCAACATCAATACATTGTGACCCAAATGTTCCCTCTATCCTTGGGACAGAATGAGTTAAACTGGTACCTTAACTTGCTGACCAACTCCATCAACAGTTGGCAGGATATGGAGGACACTTTTTTGGTGGCCTTCCGTGTACACGTGGACCCAGCATGGTCCCATAGTTAGTTCATCTCCATCTGGAAGGAACCAAATGAACTCCTTGTAGCATTTAACCATTGGTTCCAATGAGCCTTGAAGTGGTACACATGCCCCTTCACCCCATCTGCTAATGTAACCATCCAGACATACCTTAACACTATGGACCCTTTTGTTGCCACTCTCCTATGGAGAACCACCGCCCTCAGTGACTGAGATTGAATAAAGATCCCGACGGGATTGGGCAGAGCATGCCATTCAACATGATACCTGAAAAAACTTCCTATGCTGGGATACAACCCCAATCAGGAAATGGGTGCCACAGCGATGACCATGAACCCACCACCGCCGATAGACCAGCAGGCCTAATAAATATACCCATCGCAAACCCAGGCAATACCGGGTCTAGAATTCGTTCCTTGGAACTAGTCACAACAAATTCAACAATCACTGACACAACCCTCCATAGTACCTTTCTTCCAGTCACCTATGGCTAGAGGATTACTGTCCTTAACTCTGGGAGCTTCTGCCACTTTCCCCAGGAACCAACTACAACAACCGTCACATTGTGATGCGAACACCCAGCTATCCTCCAAGGTTGAATCCCTCCGGCAATTGGTATCCTCCCTAACCATGAACATGGGACAGGTGAAGGTGGGGCATTCCATGCCTCACAACCCTATTTTCTAGAGAGGGAATATCTTCTCTGGCCAACAAAATACCAGCGCCAAAAAAAGAAACTACAACAACGGGCCTCAGCCCAATCAATAGCAATGGAACAATAATGCAAACACTAGAGGTGCCCCTCCAAACAAAAACACAACTTAGGGAAATTTTGGACCTACTCATTTCATGCCAATTACAGAACTCCACCCCCTAACTAACTGGTATAGATTGCATGACACCAACTCTCATTCTGAGGTGAACTGCGCCACACTGGAGAAGGTCATCATGATCTCCTAGTTGGACAGACAACAACCTGTCGATCCTGCTCCCCCGAAAACATCAGTGCAAGAGCCCACTCATGGTGCCTTCACCTATGAGACCATCTTCTTTGGGATAGACAAGGAAGATGAATAATAACCTGAATTACTGGGGTTCTTTGATGAATCTATCCTGGCCTTTGAGGCCAATGCCTTCACTATCTTACAAACTCCCTACAATACTCAGAGTTAGGCTAGTAAAGGACTAGTTTATATGCCTACATCTCCCAAGGATACCCCTCCCCGAGACAATAGAACTGATTTCTCATTCCCACCAAAAGGGTCTAGCTCTAACCAAGCTACGGACCCGACCGAGGGAAGCCAACAGTTCCCAGGGGGAGGTTTGACATCGCGAAGGAGTTAGAGAGAACCACCACCTCCATGACCTTGATGGAGGTTTTGCTGAATTGTCCTGAGTAGAGGAAGTCTCTTCTAAAGATTTTGGGGAACCCAGAAGCTGTCAGTCACCCACCCAAGACTGTCACTTTCGATGATGAAAATGCGGCTGTCTAGAGAGGATCCTCCCTTCCTACTAGGCTTAAACATACAAGGGAAGAACCTACATAACTACTTCGTAGACTCTGGAGCTTCAGGTAATGTCATGCCTCTATCCATATGCCAGAAGCTTAAACTCCATCCCACCCCATCCAAGGGAATAGTAGTCCAACTGGACAAAACTACTATTAAAATTGTAGGTGAGCTGAAGAACGTCCAAATTTAGCTCATCCAAGACCCCTGAATATCAAACATAATAGAAATCTGAGTGGTGGACATCCCCAAAACTTATAGAATGTTGTTTATTCAGAATTGGTCTAAGGCCCTTAATGAGTATTTCTCCAAAGACTTCTCCCACTTGTGGCTCCCCTGGGAGGGGCAATCTAACCAAATCTGGGTAGAAAGTGAACCCAGGATGAAGCAAGCCCTCACTAAAGTCAGGAGGGTAAATGAAGTCCTTTTCTCTAAGACTTCCCCTGGTGTGTACCAACCCCTCAAGATTCTCACATTTGATTTCACCCTGGAGAGGATCCCATAGTCTCTTAGAGAATTCAGGACCTAGACAAAAAATTGAGGAGTGAGGTTAACTCACAAGGAAATGTAGCAACTCCTACTACACTCTTGTTTGACACTTGGTGCCAGGTGCATTATCAAAAACATTCTAAACTAGAGTGTGATCCCTGCCTTGCTGCTGCAACCCGTCACATCAATGCCCTCTGGGAGAAAGGACACAAAGAATATTCATTGGAACCAGTAGTCATTCTGACAGTACTCCTATGGTGTCGCATTTCTAGGAATCCTAGCTGCAGACCTCTCTAGAGGTGAACGTCACCCACATGCCATTAGAGCCCAAGGAAAATCCTCCCAACACTCCCAAAAATAATCCAAATACCACTTTGCCTTCCTAGCCCTAGAAAATGAACAACGACTTGTGGACCCTAAAGTTTGAAGGGTCCCAGTCTAAACAAGGCTGCGGGGCCAGAGTTGAATTGATCAACCCATGGGGGAAATCCTTCCTCGCATCTTATAGGCTGTAGTTTAACTGTAAAAACACATCATAGAGTACAAGGCCTTGGTCCTTGGACTCCTATTTGCACTAAGAAAAGGGATCACCCGCCTCCAGGGAATGGGATATATAGAGTTGATCGTTAAGTAGGTCTAGAGTGAATACACTTGTCACGACAAAAGGCTGGCCACATACCGTAACCAGGCATGGAGCCTCATCAAATATTTTGATGCCTTTGGCATTGAACTCATTCCCTGGAAATGCAACTATGTTCCAGATGCCCTTGCAGTATCTGCCAGCACCCTTGAGCCAATGGTTGGCTTCCAGATCCAAAAGTTCTCCTTTGAGATGGTCCCCACCCCGTCCATTCCATACAATGTCACCCACTTTCAGGTCTTTGAGGATGATCAACACATCCTGGCCTTCATGGCCAATGTTGGTGTTTTTGAGGACTAGATAGTGGAAGAAAGAGACCATGAAGATACTGGGCAGGGTGAAGAAGATGATGGGATCATAGACTTACCAACCAACACCATCCCTAAGGGGATGGTAGTGCTAGAACGTATCTTTGACACAAACCCTCGGGGATGGGAGAAGATATCATCCTCCTTTGAGGGAGGAAAATTTGAAAAGGTCAACATTGGCCAGGTTGGTGAAGAGAAATTTGTGCATATTGGAACATCCTTCTCCCCAGAGGAGAAGGAGAAGATTCTCACGGTTCTCTAAGAATAAATCAACATGATTGCATGGGGGTATGAGGTTCTAAAGACCTATGAAACATCCATCATGACCCATACCATCCCACTAAAACTAGATGCTAAGCCCTTTTGGAAAAATAAAAGACCGGTAAATCCACTAATCAAACCTCTAAATCATCAGGAGGTTCAAAAACTACTATCAACCTAGATTATCTTTCCTATCCAACACACAACTTGGGTTGTCAACATCATCCCTATAAGGAAGAAAAGTGATGAGATCCACCTTTGTGTGGATTTTTGCAATTTTAACAAGACATCTAAGAAGGATAATCACCCTCTCCCCTCATTGGATGAGGTGTTACAAATCGTGAACAGATCTCAAATTATGTCCTTCCTGGATGGGTACTCCAAGTATAACCAGGTCATGGTTAAGTATGATGATAGAGAAAAAATGACATTCACCACCAAGTGGGGAACATTTGCATACCAGAGGATGCCCTTTAGCCTAATCAATGCAGGGGCCACATTTCAAAATGCTATGGACATTGCGTTCGAAGGACTAGTTAACAGATGTATAATCATCTACACGTATGATTTGACCATCTTTTCTCGGGATAGGCGTGATCACTTCGCCCACTCGCCCAAATTTGTGAGAGATGTCACCGGTATGGAATTTCCCTCAACCCTAAGAAATGTATATTCAAGGTCACTGAAGGGAAGTTTCTTGGGTATATAATCTCTGAGAAGGGTATATCCATTGACCTTGAGAGAGTTGAAGCATTGTGGAATCTACAAATGCCCGACAACAAGAAAGAAATGCGATCTTTCTTCAGAAAGATAAAATTTGTCTGCTGGTTCATTAGTGGATTTATCGAGATAGTCAAGCCACTTAATTACATGATGAAGAAAGATACAAAGATTGAGTGGAGTCTAGAAGAAAAGTGGGCATTCACCTAGATAAAGCAAATGATTGTGGAGGCACCAGTCCTAGCTCGTTTAGACTATTCCCTCCCATTTCACATATACTCCTTTGCTTTGCCACATTTTTCCGTGATAGTTTTGACCCAGAAGGTTGGAGTGGAAGAAAAACCAATAGATTTTATGAGCTACCCCTTTAATAATGCTAAAGTTTGGTATTTGTCTTTGGAAAAACAAGCCTTTTCTCTCATCCGTGCCGTGAAGAAATTCTGACATTACATTCTCCGGAGCAAAGTGCATGCTATCATCCCAGACCAAGCTGTTAAGTCTCTACTCCTATAGAGTGAAATGGGTGAACAATGGGGGAAATGGATGGCCATCCTCCAAGAATATGATTTTGAAATGCAACACATGAAGATAGTCTGAGGCCAAGGACTATGTAGAGCGATGGCAGAAGGAACTCCACACATTGAATGCCAAACTTATATAGTGGAGTCCATCACTCAAGATCTATGGTATACCGACCTAGTGTACTTATTGTTGAATAATAGATTCTTAGAGGGGATACCCCCAAATAAACATCGCACCCTATAGCTAAAAAGTGCACACTTTATGATAAAAAATGGAACGCTTTTTTGTAGGAACTATAAAGGGGTATACCTTCGGTGCATAGACAGGGACCAAGCTTAAAAAATGATCAAAGAATTTCATGGGTAGTTTGGAACCAGGCATGGCCCAACTAATGTCACTACCCATCAACTCCTTTGGGATGGATACTATTGGTCCTGCATCTTTAAAGATGTCTATACTCATGTTAGGAGATGCCACACTTGGAAAACAATGACACATCATGAGCAAAACCTGGCGATGCCTTTGCAGCCAATCTTTGAAGCTAGACCCTTCACCCAATGGGCCTTTGATTTTATTGGGAAAATCAACCTTAACTCATCTGCCAACCATTGGTACATTTTTACTGCTACCGATTATTGCACCTGGTGGTCTGAAGTAATTCCTTGCAAAAATGACACGACAAATGTAGTTATTAAATTCCTAGAAGAAAACATAGTCACCCAATTTGGAATGCCATTCACTATAGTGTGTGACAATGGTCTGAAATTTTCTTTGACACAATTTCTTGAGTGGAACTATGAGAGAAGGATCACCTTGAATTTCTCCAACAACTATTACCCCTAGGGTAATGGGGTGGCTGAGTCAATGAACAAAAATCTGTTGGAGGTGATCAAACATTTGTTGGAACAAAACCCTTGAGACTGGCATCAGAAGATTAGGTTTTCCCTCTAGGTAGATCATATCAGAATAAAGGCAACCCTAGAGACTTCCCCATTTCACCTGGTTTATGGCTAGAATCTAGTATTCCCTATCAACTTACAGATCTCAGTACTATAGTTTATGCATGAATTCAGCAACCGGGACAACATTGTGGAGGTTTGACTTCTGAACCTCATGCGAATGGAGGAACAAAGAGATGTAGCCCTTGAAAACTTCGCATGTCATCAAGAAGTAGTAAAATTATGGTTTGACCAGAGAGCCTAGTACAAGGCCTTTTAGATTTTGGACATGGTCCTCTTGTACGACAAAGCCTGAGAAAACAAGGGAAAGCACACTAAGTTTCAATGGCTCTAGATTGGACCATATGTAATATCTGAGATTTGCGGGGCAAATACTTATCACCTAAATACTATGACCAGAGAAGCCATCCCATTTCCTATCAATGGACTTTTTCTCAAGCACTATTTCAAATGAGGTAGGTGATTGGTTTGTCCAAAGTTGTACTATATGTAAAGTCCTTGCTTGTAAATACCTTTCCCGATGTTCCTTTGGAATACCTTGTAAATAGTTTGTCGGTCATCCTCTGGGACCGTCTTCCCTTTTTTCGTGCTTGCTGTCATTTTTTGGTTTTCTTTGTTTTCTTTTGTTTCCTGGGTTCCCAGCGTGTTTCCTGCTTCTTGTAGACAGGTATGGTTCACATAACATCTAGTCTTTGGAATGATACCTTTTGCATTCCGGTGAATTTGGAATCTATTTTTAGCATGGTGGAATTGGTCTGCACTCCGAAGTTGTTTTGAATGTATGGTAAAAGGTTATGATTAATATTCATCAGATTCATATCTTGAAGACCAAACATCAGTTAACAGAAAATATAAGAGGCAAGTAATCAGACACCTTGAGGGCAGATCAGTTGCACTAGTTGTTGACCAAGTCTGAAAATCATTAAAATATACCAATTTCAGAACATTCTCTCTTATTCAGCAATTTAAAAGTGGATGGAAAGGTGAAAGAAGTACCACCATTAAAATTGGCTAAGCTTAAGGTTCACAGTGAAAGAAGTACCGCCTTCCCATCTAGAAAAGAAAGAAAAGAAAAGAACTGAAGAATGGAAAACTCCGGTATCCAAGGGAATGTGCAAGATATGATGACTTTGGTTTGATATACTCAGTGTCTCCTCTCTTCTTCTCTGTGAGGTCATCAGCTTGGTTTTGTTTCAAAGCACACACCTCACAGCTGATGAAAGAATGAAGGATTGAATCATTGATGAGCCATATTTTCTTGGACACCTCGCGCTTTGCAAGAAGAATGCTCCAGGTAAAGATTACTTCCTATTTTTCTAAACCAGAGATTCTGAAGTTCTTGAACGTGCTAAGGCCTTTGTCCCAGATAGTCACCATTTGTTATGCCCTGATTACTGATCCCTACATTTTGTAGGAAAAATGTTGGGTCCCCCTTTTTCTCTTTTGCCTTTTGCTTGGTTTCTCTTTGTTTCCTTTGTTTTCCTTTGGGCTTTACTTCTATGAGGGTTTTTTTCTTTTGATTTTTGTCTTCTTTTGCCTCCGGGACCCAGTCCCAAAGTTTGTCCATTTGAGTCAGTCGGATCTTGGAATCCAAAATTCTCTACCATCATGTCTTCTTTTATGATAAGGTATGGCTGCATGGAATCCCTGGTTTTGGAGTCTAGAGGTTTTCCTATTCTGGAGTTTGTAGAGGGAAAGCAATGTGTTTTTACCCTAAGGGTATAAATAGGATTTACCTATCACTTTCACATTTACTGTGACCAAAACACTCAGAGCAATTAGAGTGATTCAAAGGTGATTAAGGAAATCAAATAACATTTTTCTCTATGTGTTTAATGATTGATTAGTAGCAATTAAAAATGTTTGATTGTGGTCATTCGAAGGTGAATCATTTGTAGACCACCTCCCATGTCTGCATTCCCTATGTTTCTTGGTAGTTCCTTCGGCTCTCCTTTCTATTTTTTTTTCTTTGTTTGTTCTAGGTTTTGTTTTTTCCATGTCTTTGTGTTTGCTTTTCTCGTTTCTAGTTTCATTTATATTGTCGCCTCCCATTGGTGGGATGGCTCAGTTAGAGGGTTGTCTGCCCTCTGTGTAGTTGTAAGTTGGTGTAGATGGTTTGTATATACTTGCTAGTTTTTGTGTATATCTTGTACATTCTATAATTTTCTATGTATACATTGTTTTAGGGTCATTTTTCTTTGGCCTATGAGTTGTTCTTTGACCCTCGTAGTGCTTCAACCCTCTATAAATTTGTGTCCCATGTATATCCTTCCTAGTTTGCGTCGAGCTCACCGTGCCCTTTCATGTTTTCCGCAATTTTTTGAGCTCACCCTCTTGGCCAAATACCACCTGGTTTGAACTCGGCACCTCACTGGTTTGATCCATGGTGATTTTCTCTCTCCTCTGTCAAGTTAGTCTTAATGACAGGTTAAGTTTCTCATGCGAGGATTCAAAACCTGCCCAAGTGGCATTCATTTCTTTGCGTGTTCAGATAGTTGTCAGCGTTAATGACATTACTTCCATTTCTACATGAACACATGATGCCCACATGTTAGCCTAGTTGGCTAATTTCCAGTCATGTGATGTAATAGTTAGTTCTCCGAGCGCCAGGTCCCAAGACTCCCTCTCATCTTTATTTCATTTCATCACATGAGCTAGAGTCCCTGGAGGCCTAGGTAGAGGTCAAATTTCTAAGTCATTTTATTATATATCTTTTTTAGGGTTTCATATGAACTAATATCCTTCCAGGAACAGATGCAAAGTAGTGGTAAAATCTCTGGTATCCAGAATAATTTTATGTTTTATATACATATTGACAGTTGTCTTTTTTTGTAGGTTGCTAGAATTAAACTCATCGATCATGTCAGAAGCATCTACACCATCTTCTCCACCTGAGAGTCTGAAATTCCCCACTACTGCTGCAATGAGGGTAGCTATTAGGATGAAGGCTGAGAAGGCCTTGGAAACTCTCCCATTAATGATGAAGTATCTGAAGAGGGACACTATTATGGGATCGAAGGTCGATTCCAAGTTACAGTTAATCACTGACACAAGTGCTGGGATGTGGGCCGAAATGAAAGGCTTGGTTAAGATGATGTTCATTCAATGCATGACCTGAGATCCATTGGCACTTCATGTGGTAGCCTCTAAGATTCTCAAGGCTGCCTACTTCCCCTGCTCCATGGAAGCTTTGGAGCTCGTTCTCACCTTGGCGAAACACTACAACACAGTCATCTAGGCTGTCATGCTCGCCGCCACAATTATGACAGGCTACCCAATGCCTATGGTGTCTTTGGACGCTACAAATTTTACTGCAGGGCTGGAGATCCCCCAATTTGATGATGTATCCATTCTCACCTAATCTCTAGCCTTGGAGGAATTTGAGAAGCTTTCACACATGGCCCAACAATATCTCAATAACAATTGGCTTAAGGTGCCAAGGAAGGATTTCAAAAAGATGAAGCTAGAGATCCCCCAGAAAAAAATTTAAATATAGCATATAGATGGTGATAATCACTCTATGCAGGGTCTTTGGAGAGCCCCATGCTCAAGAATTCTCATCATGGATGTACTACTTCTTGTTCGGCATCACCTCCGGTGGGAAGAATTTCAATTGGGCCTCCATCATCGCCGATCATGTGGACTCTTAGCTCATCTAGGTCACTCAGTCCCCCAAGTTTTACATGACTTCTTACATCTTGTGGGAAGTTGCACAACAACACCCCATCACCCAGGGATTATTTACAATTGGCGAGATTGAAATTGGCAAAGGTCAGAATGCTCCATGGGATTATTTCCCACAGATCCAATGGGAGGCCAGTTTACTCAGCTTCTGCTGAGTAAATGATGCCTTCATTTACTACAACCTTATTACACCACCCGGGACACCGGATACCAGCTCTCCAAGGAAGCAATGAATTTGGTCAGCATTTATGGCCATTATTATCTTCAATAGCAACAACAAACTTACATTCGGGTGACCGGCTTCTTTGGGAAACCTTACTTGTTACCCAGACATTATGGGGATAAGATAATTATTTTGGAATAATGCAGGCAGATTCTAGAGCTACATGACCTCTTCACAGTGAAGAAAGTTACTAACGTCCCTTTCCAAATCTCTTATGGGAACTATTCTTGTAGCCTTTCTACAGCGAAGGAGGCTGACAATGAACTTAAAAGTTTAGGGCTGGCATAATTTTATATGGAGCGGAAGAATTTTGATCCACTGGGCAAGATAGCAATGACACTTCCCTGGGTAGCCCCTTTGCATGAGCTTCACTTAGAATATTTTTGGGAATATTTCCAAGATGACTTCAAGGTCTAGAACTGACATTTCATCCGGATGACACAAGGCATGATGAAGAACCTTAAGGTTTGAAAGTTCCCCAATTAATTTTTAGACACCGGGTCCACAGAAGACCCACAATACAAATAGAAGGGGGTAGACAAAAAGGCCTTCCCTCCGGTGAACTAGGATGCACAAGAGGTCTTAATGATAGAGGACATCACCAACAATGTAATTGAATGCAGCCATGCATATTTTTAGAAGGTGTGTCCAAAAAGCATACGAAAAGTTGGCCCATTTCAATGGGGATAAACTTTTGGGGCCAAAACCTCCTCGCAAGGTTAGGATAGGGGAAAGAGAAAAATAGGGACCCCGTCCCAAGTCCCATCCACAGTTCCCATAGAGGAAAAAATGCAATAAACCTTGGCAGCATCCCAACAAATGAAGGAGACGCTAATCACCTAGTTGGCCACCCCAGTTATTATGGCACAACCTACCTGCCCTTCCAGTTCTCCCTCACTTGTAGAATTAATGGTCTAAGTAATAGGGACCAGAGTGGAGGAAGAGAGAGTAGCCATGTTAGATGCAAGGCCCCCATTGGTCACCAGGAGGAAGAAGAAAATAATAGCTAATCCTTAGCCAAGGGTGGAACCAGAACTTGGGATGCCTGACATCCTTGAAGTACAGGTTGTCTCCTCAGGCTCTCTGGAGCCGAAAAATCAGCCCGAAGATCCCTTGGAGACCTCCACTCTGTACAATGACTTTGATGACATATTTGGGATGGATTAACTTGTGAGCCTAGAAGGGGATATTGGGAAGACAGTGGAAGAAATCACCGCCCAAGAGGAAGTTACTATCCCCACTGAAAGTGAGAACCTAGAGAAAGAAGCCACCATAGAGGAGGGATCCCGAGAAGAGGGATAAAAGGAATTAGAACAGATAGACCTCTCTGAGGTGTAGGAGATACGGGTTCTAGAGGAAAGTACAACAGAGGAAAGACAAGTGTAGAATGAGCTACCAAGATCAGCTGAGGGAACCAGACCTACAAGAACAACCATAACCTCAGCCACCATGCTCCATATGCCCCCTCCTACCCCAAATAAGGTAACATTTGATGAGGTTATCTCAGCAGACGCACAGTCAAACTTTGGCTAGACACCTCAGCCAATTGCTGAGGATATTCCAAAGGAGAAAATTATTCTGACAAAACATGCTGAAGAGGAACAACAACATCAACAACAACAAGGTGAGGGGTAGAACCTTGGAAACACAGATGTTGAATCTAATGTTGCTAAGGACATGGACACCAAGGTAGAAGATACCACTGCCACTAAGATAGATGATGTAGGTGGTCTGGAGGATACAGGGAAAGAGTCTGAAGAGACTCAAGACACTAGGGATGTACAATAGAACCCTGGAGGGGATTCACAAGATTAGGCTTTGGAAGAAAGGCCACCCCCACCACCATAATGGTTGGTGGATTCTAAAAAGAGGAAGGCCCCAACAGAAACAAAGGTCCATCCCTCTATAGCTAAGATGATGGCACAGGCGCAAGGGGCCCCAAAACAAAAGAAGGCCCGAACCCTCCATTCTATTTAGACCAGTCTGGGTGGTGAAATCATTGTGGTGATTGAAACACCTCCCCAAAGATAGATGAAAAAACAACAAGAGCTAAGGACTATATGATCATGGAAGTATCTCTGGGGAAAAGAGACAAACAAGGCAAATTGGACCTGTTAAAAGAGGCCAACTGGGTGATAGAGGCCCATTATGACAAGCAAGCCCAGAAACTCAAGGAAGTGAGGGAAAAGAACACAAATCTCCTTGGGCTTTTGACAGAGCTAGTGCAACCCATCACTACTATTCCTCTGGAAGCTTCCTCATCTAGAGCACCGCTCCCACAGGGTGACATAGATGCACTAAGAGGTATGAAGAAGAAAGCCCAGGATGTGGACAGGTGGGTCACTAATCAGATAACAACCGTAAGGCAATTTTTAGTTGTGTCACTCCTGGATCTTTACCAGATCAACAATCTCTTAGATCAGGTGAACATCTTCACTATCCTATGGGAGGGAGACTTAGAGAAATATGAAGGATGGAAGATCGGGTTAGATGAAGTCTTTAACTCTGGGGAAGAGGCCATCACAAAGATGGGCATTTTGGGGGAGGAATCATTTGAGTCCCTTTGGGCCCAGTACTCTAGACTTGACCTCAAGATTGAGGTATGCAAGCAACTGGTTAAGGCTCTAAGAGAGAAAGTAACTATGGTCTAGTATCCTTTGGGCCTATTTAAATAATTCTTGGTAAGGGTGTCACAAGTTGACCCCTTCACCACCAGAATGTGCACCCCAGAGGACTATGTCCTTAGTAAGTATGATGAGTTGATGGAGTCCCTGTATCAGTCTATCAGGGACTTTGACGAAGGAAAGCTATCAAGAATATCTAAGATGATGCTCCGGGCTTAGGACACCATAAAATTAGTGGATGAATTCCAGAATAGGGCTGGACAAGTTGAGAACAAGTTTGAAGCTATTTGCAATCGATGGAATAGCATTAGCCAAATTTTGGAAGCATTCAAGAATAGTAAAGGGCAATAAATTTCTCCAGATTCTAGAGATTTTCACCAACAGGGTGCATTTTTTTTAACATTCTTTCATTCTTGGAGCGTAAGCTCCCAAATGCCAGAGTTCCAGATCCAACAGTTTTGTATTCTTTTGATGACCTGCGTCTAGGTTCCCCAGATCTGACTGGTCATTATCAGGTAGTTAATAAGTGGGTCAGAAGGTGGATGATCCTGATAAGGTATGCTAGTTAGAGGAATGGCTCTGACAGGTGGTCTTCCCAAGGCATCTCTCCAGCATTAAACACCTGGCACATCGAAGATAGTGAGCCACTTTTGCATTGATGAGGCATGCAACCTCAAATCCCAGAGGATCAAATTCCTTCTATTCTTACCCTGGCACTCTTCTTGAGGCTGATTGTTCTGTTCTCTTTTATTGTCTTCTTCTACCGATCTTTCATAGCCTCTGCTCTTTTTGAGGTAGTTGTAACGTGTGCAGGTAGTACCAATCACCACATATTGTATTTTATTGTTGAGTGTATAGTTAGATTAGGTTAAATTTAGGGTAAGTATGTGTATAAATAATAAGTCCGACCTCATTCCAGTGGTCGGAAAAATTGATGATTTTCTAGTCCATACCATTAGCTTTCAATATTTCATTTCTTGTAGTTGCAAAGCTTAATGCTCAATAGTTCTTATTAGATAGATGCTCTCTTGGAGCTATTGATGTACACACTAGTGATGCTGGAAAACTATGAATGAAGAAGGAAGGATTATTGCAATGATGTTGTTGGTTTCTTGATCTCTGAGTTAACACTTTTTTGTGCTGTATGTTTCTGATGTCCTTTTCTCTAATGCTTAAGTAGATTAACTACCTCTTTTCCCTTACTATTGAACATGTATGAATCACTGGTTCTATATATGTTTAGTATTTAGTATAATTCATTAGAGCATGGTTGATGTTTTAAATGTATTTGCATAAATATAAGTAGAATGGATACACTCTAACTCTGGCATATCTTTTGCAGTTTTTTTGATAATCCAAATGCTTGCAGGAAACACTGACCTAAAAAAATCCCTAGAGAAGATGAGCAAAAAAAATAGCTATCCCCCTGAACAAAACAATCACACACCCAACTTAGCTCCTGCACTTTCGAGACCCGACACTCAGGTGCTTAAAGGCCCAGTGAATTTATTCCCCAGAAAACCTTATAGGAGAAGTTGGCCGATACCCAAGTACCCGATGACTACTTACCTCTATTGGTGAGGTTGGTCACAAAGTCCCATCAACATAACCCAAGTACAAAATCCATGCTAATATCCTCCCAAGGTTTATTTGGCATTGTTAAAGGTGTATACAATCTAGTATTCTGACTACTTCCTTTTGCAACTCAAAAAATTTGACATCCTTGAAAAAACTTCCTTACATCGTTATAAATCTGAGGCCAAAAGTAATTCTCACTCGGAACATCCATTGTCTTGTCAATACCAAAATTTCTAGCTAATCCTCCACAATTTGTTTCCTTAATCAGATTATCTCTCATAGAACTCCCTGGTATACACAATTGAATTCCTCTGAATAACATACCATATTGAATGAAATATTCCAACCATTTTATTCCATCTGCAATGATAGGTTCTCGACAAGATTTCCAAGGTTCTACAAAATTAGGGTCATCCTCATACAAATTCTTCAACTCATCAATTTACAACACTTCAAGTCTCATCTCTATCAACAAAGTTCTTCTTCTACTCAAATCATCAAAAAATTTATTTGATTTACCACTCCTATGTTTCAACACAAATGTATAACTCTACAAAATTTCAACCCATCTCATATGTCTCTGATTAAAATTACCTTGAATATTCAAATATTGCAAAGCTTGATGATCAGTATACAAAAAATCTCCTTAAGAAACAAAATGTCTCCATTTCTTCAAAGCTTGAACTATGGCATAGAATTCCTGATCATAAACTGAATATCTTCTCTTAGCATCATTCAAATTTTTACTAAAATAAGCAATAGGTCTACCTTCTTAACTTAACACTGCTCCAATTGCATTTCCACTTGCATCATAGTCCACTTAAAATACCTTCTTAAAATTAGGTAAAGGTAACACAGGTTGTTTTGTCAGCTTTTGTTTCAACAACTCAAAACTCCTTTTTGTTCCACATGCCCACTAGAATTATTTTCTATTTCCTCTCATTGTCTCAGTCATAAGATTACAAATTTAACTAAAGTTCCTTATGAGCTTTCAGTAGAAACTAGACAATACATAAAATGATCTAGCTTCTCCAACACTATTAGGTGTAGGCCAATCAAAAATTTATTTTACTTTCTTAGGATCCATGTTTAAACCTTGTGTAGATATCACAAAACCCAAATACACTAGCTAAACCCCCATGAAAGATAAACTTCTTCATATTTATCAACAATTTCTCTTCCCTAAATCTCTAAAATACTTTTCTTAGATGAAACAAATGATCTTCCTTTCTCTTACCAAAAATTAGAATTTCATTAAGATACACTCACAAATTTATAAAATACCTCATTCATCAATCTCATGAAAGTACTCGGTGCATTAGTCAATCGAAAATGCATCACCAACCATTTATACAATGCTTCATTTTTCTTAAATGTAGTCTTCCATTCATATCCTTCTCTTATTCTGATACGATGATATCCACTCTTCAAATTAATCTTTGTAAAATATATGGCTCAACTCAAACAATCCATTGTATCATCCATCCTAGGCAATGGAAACCTATACTTCACCTTGATCCTATTTATAGCTCTAGAATCAAAACACATTCTCTATTATTAATTATTCATAGGTTTTTACACTGGTAGTGCTGCACAAGGACTCAATCTTTCTCTAATCAATACTTTCTTCAACAATTCTTTCACTTGCATATTCAACTCTTCATTCTTTTCTTGTGTAATATGATGTGTTTCTTTATTAGGAAAATTTTCTTTAGGGATTAGATCCATACAATGACTAATACTTCTCATAGGTGGAAATCCATCAAGTATGTTATCTAAAATTATGTCCTCATTTTTTGTCAATAATTCCTTTATTTCCTTAGGTTGTCCTTCTTTTTTTCCCAAATCAGACTTCTTAGGGATCAATGCATAACACATATTTTCACTCTTCAAGCCATCCAAGAATTTCCTTCCTTCAACCAAAACAATTCTAACACTGGTACAATTCTCATTCTTAGGAGTCTCAATCAAAGGAAACAATACTTGTTTCATCCCATTTGCAACAATAGTATACCTATTCTTTCTTCCATCATGTAAAGCTTGTCTATTATACTATCATGGCCTACCCAATAAGATATGACACACATCCATAGACAAAATATCACAAATAACTTTATCATGATAAGATCCTATCTTCAATTTCACCAAACATTGTTCACTTACTAATACCTTATGCAAATCCTTTATCATTGCTATCATATAAGTCTCTGGGTGCTTCAATCTCTGCAACTTCAACTTGTCAATCAACACCTCGAAAGTTAGATTATGTAAACTACCACTGTCAATGATCACTTTGCAACACTCTCCTTAGACTTTGTACCTTGTCTTGAACAAAATTATTCTCAGTAATAGATCTTGATCTGTCTCTTCATGATATAGGACTCTCCTTGCCATTAGGGCTTCTCCATTCTCTCGTTGATTCAAAGATTTAGTAGTTTCCTTCTATACATAAGAAGATCTACCCTTATTCTCTTTGCTCTTCTCAGAATTACCTTGAGTACACTCAAAGGCTCGATGTCCCTCTCTGACACACTTGAAACATTTTACTCTAAACAAACTTATGTCATCCCTTATATAACTACCTGATCTACTTCCTCTCTGAAAGTTTTTTCATCTCTTCGATATGAATTTTCCTCTTTGAACTTAGTCTTTCCTTTGTTTTGATCTGAATAAGATCTTCCACCATTCGAGGTTCTTCCTCTCTTAAATATTCCACCTCTTCCTCGTTGTCTTCGTTTATGCCTTTTGTTCAAATTCTCTTTAGCTTTTAGGTCATATTGATAAGATTACTATACACTTTACAATTTCACCACACTAATCTCATCTTGAATTGATGTCCTCAAACCATTTAGGTACCTTGAAACTCTTTCAACATCATTATCAGAATAACCAGATCTGATATCAAAACTATACAATTTCTCATTATATTCCTTCACACTAACATCCTTTTGCTTTAGATTTTGCAACTTTATAAACAAACTTACTTGTTAATTAGCGGGTAAAATCTTAGCTTTCAATTTTTTTACCATCCTATCACACAATCTAATTTTATCCTTTCCTCTTCTTTGTCTATCGGTCTGCAAATGTTCCCACCATAATGATGCATGTCTTCTCAATTTTGTACAAGCATACTTCACCTTCTTATCCTCATTTGTACCTTCATAATAAAATTATTTTTCTATCTCTTTAGTCCAATCTAGAAATTCATCTGAATCCTATTTACCATCATAATCAAGTGGATTGAAATGTGGTCTTTCATTCACTCTAGTTAGGGATTTTATAAATCTATCATCTCCTTGTTCAATTTTTAGTTTCTCTTAACCTCCGGTTTCTTCTTCCTTTATTTCTTCTTCTTCATCACTTACATCTTCAATATGTCAACCTCTTCTCTAGTTTGTCTCCATAACTTCTAATGTAGCTGCAATTTTCCTCAACATATCCAACACAAATGTATTTTCATCTCTCCTTCCAAATCTATCATTTCCTTTGTGATCCATCTTAGCCAAATCCTCTGCAATTGTGGGTCAAGTACTCTCTCTACCACCCCACAAAAAATCAATCTAGGACTTCGCAAGCTCAATAACAATGTATAGAATTGGAAACTCGCTCTGATACCACTTGGTGAATTCAAGGACAGAGGGAACTTAAAGATATTTGTTTGATTCTTGTATCATGAGTCAGATAATGGGAACAACAAGTAACAATATATGATATGCAAGATCACCGTTCTTTATTATAAGTAAAATCATATAAAAAGGATCTACAACACGTAATCATACATCCCTGATTACAATAAAAAATCCTTATAAAAACCTTAGAATTTAGCTACAAAACCATAATCTTATGAGAGCTTCCATTTTTGGTCATCAACTGCTACTGTTAAGGAACAAATTCATAAGCTTATAAAGCCTTTGCAAACAAAAGGCTAGCCTAGAAAGATCACATTTCCCAAGAACAAGAAAACATATTACAAAATATAGGTTAGGATCCAAATCATCAGGATCTACCTCGAATGAAATAAAATAATAATCATGATCCCTCAAGTAGGTTGACCACAAATGTAATATTATCGAGAAATGAGTTGTTAAGCTTTCCTAATTGGGAAATCCTTCGCAAGATCTAAAAAACACAAACTGGTCATAAAACATGAAGAACAATATAGTCCTATCAAGAATCTACAAGATACCGTGCATGAAGTAACCAAATGAAGTGTGAACCTAGGAAAAGGTTCAACATAATGGTACAAACACTTTTCAAGGACCACAATTACAAAAGATCCAAACTGAACGAACGCAAAAAGAAACTCATGGACTCTTCTAATACTGATTAAACTAGAAAATAGAAAACAAATGTTTTTGGTTGATGCAAGATTGCTAAGATCCCAAGATGCTCTTACACCAAACACCCAGGTTTATTTAAAAAGTGAGCCTCTCACTTTTTTTAGGCTAAAGGAAAACTAAGATGTTCAACCTCAGCCTGAGAAATCCATGAAGAATCATCCACTATTTTGTCCTTCCATTTGACAAGATATTTCTTATTTGTTTACCTCTTGTACTTCTGCCAATTCTGCTATCAAAATTCTCTGCTACCTCATCCATTTGCTTCTTAGGATACTATTTTTCAACTTTTAATCCATCCTTCTCACAAAATATGACTTATGATACTCATACAATTCTGCAATATTTAATATAGGTGATATATCCATGTCCTCTGGTAATTCCACTTCATATGCATTTCTTGAATCAAATTTCCTCAAGATTCTACATGGTCCAAACTTCCTCATCTTCATATTATTATATATTCCAATAGGAAATATACCCTTCTTCAAATATATCATTACTTCATCCCATACTTTAAATTCCTTATGTCTCCTTTTCATATCATCTCTTTTCTTATATGTCTGATTCATTTCCTCTAAATTCTATTTTATCTGAACATGTAATCCATTCATATATTCTGCAAATTATTCTGCTTCAACAATTCTCTTGTTCTCAAGACTAATATCCATCAATTTTGATACTCCCTTAGGATTAAAACTTGTAACTATCTCCAATGGTTTCTTCCCTGTACTTTCTTTTCACTGAATTATTATATGCAAACTCAGCTTGTGCTAAGACTAAATCCTAATTTCCAGGCTTTTCTCCAGCAAAACATCTCAATAAGTTTCCCAAACTCCTATTCACTACCTTTTTTGTCCATGTATCTATGGGTAAAATATAGAACTGAATTTCAAATCAATCTTCAACTTCTTCTGAAGTGTCCTCCCAAATAACCAACAAATTTACTATCTCTGTTTGAAACTATACTCTTAATCAATCCATGCAATTTCACAATCTCAAAAAATAATTCAGCTATATGTATTGCATCTGTTGTCTTCTTACAAAGAATCAAATGTGACATCTTATAAAATCTATCTACCACCACAAATATAGAATCATTACCTCTTTGTGTCTTCAGTAACCCAAGTACAAAATCCATTCTAATATCCTCCCAAGGTCTAGTTGGTACTGTCAAAGGTGTATATAATCTAGTATTCTAACTACTTCCTTTTGCAACTCGACAAATTATACATCCTTGAACAAACTTTCTTACATATTTATGAATTTGAGGCCAAAAGTAATTCGCACTCACCAAAGCCCCTGTCTTGTTAATACCATAATTTTTAGCTAATCCTCCACAACACTTTTACTTAATCAGATTTTCTCTCATAGAACTCCTCAGTATACACAATTAAATTCCTCTAAATAACATAAAATCTTAATTTAAATAGTCCAAACATTTTCTTCAGTCTGCAAAGATAGGTTCTCTGTAATATTTCCAAGGTTCTACAAAATCAGGGTCATCCTCATACAAAGTCTTCAACTCGTCAATTCCCAACACTTCAACTCTCATCCCTACCAAGAAATTTCTTCTTCTACTGAAATCATCAACAACTTTATTTGATTTACCATTCCTATGTTTCAACACAAATGTATAACTCAGAAAAAATTCAATCCATCTCATATGTATCTGATTCAAATTACCTTGACTATTCAAATATTGCAAATCTTTATTATCATTATACAAAACAAACTCCTTAGGAAACAAATAATGTCTCCATTTCTTCAAAGCTTGAACTAGATGACACAGTATTCGTAGTCATAAACTAAATATCTTCTCTTAAAATCATTCCACTTTTCACTGAAATAAGAAATAGGTCTACAGTCATTCATACAATCCTTTATTTGTCTTAAATGTAATTTTACTTTCATCTCCTTTTCTGATTTTTATATGGTGATATTCGTTCTTCAAATTATTCTTTGTAAAATATATGGCTCAACTCAAACAATCTATTATATCATCCATCCCAGGAAATGGTAACTTATAATTCAATGTGATCCTATTTATAGCTCTAGAATTAGTACACATTCTCTATTCTCCATTCTTCTTAGGTTCTAACACTAATGATACTGCACAAGGACTCAAGCTTTCTCTTATCAATCCTTTCTTCAATAATTCTTGCAATTGTCTATTCAACTCTTCATTCTTTGCTTGTGTAAGACAATGTGCTTCTTTATTAGGAAAAAAATCTCTAGGGATTAGATCCGTACAATGAATAATACTTATCATAGGTGGAAATCCATCAAGTACATTATCTGAAATTATATCCTCGTATTCTATCAACAATTTGTTTATTTCCTTAGGTTGTCCTTCTTTTGTTCCCAAATCAGACATATTAGGGATCAATGTATAACACATATTTTCACTCTGTAATCCATCCAAGAATTTCCTTCCTTCAACCAAACAAATTCTAACACTGGTATAATTTTCATTCTTAAGAGTCTTATCAAAGGCGAAAATACTTGTTTCATCCCATTTGCAACAATAGCATACCTATTCTTTCTTCCATCATGTAAATCTTGTCTATTATACTATCATGGTCTACCCAATAAGATATGACACACATCCATAGCATAATATCACAAAGAACTTCATCATGATAAGATCATATCTTCAATTTCACGAAAAATTGTTCACTTACTAGTACCTTATGATCATCCTTTATCCATCCTATTTCATAAGTCTTAAGGTGCTTCACTCTCTGCAAATTCAGCTTGTCAATAAACTTCTCAGAAGATAGATTATCTGAATTACCACTGTCAATGATCACTTTTCAACACTTTTGTTCAATTTTTCAAATTTTATTGAACAAACTTCTTCTTAACAATAGATCTTGATTAGTCTCTTCATGATATAAGACTCTCCTTTCCATTAGGGCTTCTCCATCCTCTGGTTGATTTAAAGATTTAGTATTTTCCTTCTCTCCATAAGAATATCTACTCTTATTCTTTGACCTCTTCTTAGAAATACCTTGAGTACACTCAAAGGCTTGATTTAATTCTCCACCACACTTGAAACATGTTCCTCTAAACACTCTAATGTCATCCCTTCTATAGCTACTTGATCTACTTCCTCTCAGAAAGTTTCTACCATCTCTTCGGTATGAATTTTCCTCTTTAAACTCAGTTTTTCCTTTATTCTATTCTAAATAAGATCTTCCATCATTTGAGCTTCTTTCTATCTAAAATATTCCACCTCTTCCTCTTTGTCTTCGCTCATGCCTTTTTTCAACTTCTCTTTACCTTTAGGGCATATTGATAAGCTTTGTCTACACTTTGTAATTTCACCACACTAATATCATCTTGAATTGATGTCCTCAAACCATTCAAGTACCTTGCAACCCTTTCAAAATTTTCATTAGAATGACCAGATCTAATATCCAACCTATAAAATTCCTCAGTATATTCCTTTATGATTATTTTCTTTAGATTCTCTAGCTTTGTAAACAAACTTACTTGGTAATCAACAGGAAAAAATTTAGCTTTAAAATTGTTCACCATCCTATCCCATGATATGATTTTATCCTTGCCTCTTCTTTGTCTATCTGTCTGCAAATATTCCCACCATAATGCTGCATATCCTTTCAAATTTGTACAAGCATACTTCACCTTATTATCCTCATCTATACCTTCATAATCGAAGCATTTCTCCATCTCTGTAATCTAGTCTAGAAATTCATCTGAATCCAATTTACCTATTGGAAATAACAAGAAGTATGTACTAAGAGGGGAGGGGTGAATAAATACCTCTAAAACTTTTAGTTAATTTAACCTTTAACCTTATGTAATCAAATCTTTGCTTTACCAATCATATTTGCTTTTCTTTCTTTATGCATATGATATCAATTCATAATCTTAATTGTATGTAGACATTCATAAAAACATTCAGGAAAAAAATAACACATAACAAAAGATATGGTAACATAGAAAGCCCATGTTAGAAGGTAAAAAATGTGGTGGGGATGACACCCACAAAAACTTCACTATCTAAAGATTGGAAGGGGCCAGTTAAGGCTTACAATTTGATAAATTATGATGATCTACCTTGTTAGGAGTATTATGTGGAGACTGGTTAAGGTCTACTCTATTAAGAGATTTAGCAACACTATTTAGTGTGCACTCGGTTAATAGATTTATAATAGGATTTTTAAATCCACCTTTCTTGAAAGGATTTCTTCTATTTTCTACACTTGTTAGAATGTAGACAAAAATAATCATTGACCTGAGTGTATACAATCTACAATTTTTGATTATAGATCCATTAAATATTACATGTATAATGTATCACCTAATGTGATTGATTAATACCTCTATTTCTTGGTAGCCTTGGTTCTTGGTTCTTGATAACCAAATTAATCTTTTGTTGTTCTGCTTCTTGAAACTCTTATTCTGATCCATAGTTGTGGTCCTTGGCTAAAATCATCTTCTCATCCATTACAAATGAATGATTACACATCTATTTATACAATATATTTGACCTTTTTAGTTTCACATATTACAAACTTAACTCTATGATCAAAGGTTTACAACTTGACCTTGATCTCCTAGTTTGCAAGTTTTTAATCAGTTAAACTGATTAAAAAAATTATAATTATCTTTCTTTTCCCTCAAGAAATGGTTTTAAAAACAAATCTAAACTCAAAATATAAAGCATAACTATTTTATATGAGGAGGAAGTCAGATCCACTTTTCTCAGGATATAACTGACTTTCGGTGTCTGATGCTCAGGTTTCTCTAAAAGTCTTTCGGTGTTCCTCTTTCGGTGTTCCTTTGTTGAACTGTCTGTTGGGTTCCCTTGCTCTATCAGGTTCCACTCTTTACTGCTCTTCAGTTTATAGTGTAACCTGCTTGTTGGGTTCCTCTGTATCATGTTTGGGTTCCACTTTTAGTTTACACTATAAAATTTGTGTCATTGGGTTTCTCTTTACTTAGTACTTTCGGTCTGAACCGAAACCTATATTTTGGTGTAGTGTAACCGATGGTTCAAAAAACTATTTCTCTTTGCATACTAATGGAAAAATATAACGTCATCAATCTCCCCCTTTGACATTTGTATCAAAAACTGATATGTGCAAAATACTAAAGATGTTTATAGTATGTACACCATGTATATTACTTAGTCATTTCATGACTCCCCCTATGCATATGCCGGTATAGTATAGTATATGTGTATGTACACTTGTATTTATAATATTGCTTCCTTTTTACCTCCTCTTTTCCCTTTGTGCTATATATACTATACATATCATTCTCCCCTATTGTACATATCATTTTCCTTTTCCCCCTTTTTTGATAGTAAGGGAAAAGGTGTATACCTATAACTGATAAAAAATATGAGAGTGAGAGGTCTTCATTTCCTCCATCATGTTCTCCCATTTATCCTTTACATTCTCAAGAGCCATATGCTCTAGTATAATCCTGGCATGCATGTCGTAGATGTTGTCTGCTATAGACATCTCGGGGGTGGCAATTAGCTATCTTTCCAAACTTATGTGCTTTTGTAGAAGTGTGATGTTTGGTAAAAGTTGATCTTGTAGCTCGGTAACCTCTTCTCTAAACTGTGATTCTGCTTCACAAAGTTCTTGTCTTAACCTTTTGATTTCCATTATCTTGTCATAATGCAATTTGATTGAATTTTCATCTGTGGTTAGACTTTGAGCACTTGCATTTAGATTGGAATCGATATTTTCTATCTTTTCACTATTGTCCTTAGTGAATTTATCCAAAGTGAACAATTTTTGTATTAAGGAAATAACTTCTGTAATGATTGAATCTAATTCATTGGCTAGTTCTGAAAGCTTTACCTTATTTTCAGCCATTTCTTGGCTGATCTTTTCTATCAATTTGTATTGGAACTTTTGTTCTTCTTGTTCTTCAATAGCCTTTTCTGCATCCAAATTTTGAGTTGTGATTGCTTTAGTGAGAGAAAAAAGTTGATCCAGAATGGGGGCATTGTGATCAACATCAATGTCAGGAACTATTTGGTTTAAGATGTCTCTTGTGGTTTCCAGCACTAGAGAATCTTTGTGTTCTTTTCTAACTTTTCCTACATTGTTTTCCTTTGACATATCTCTCCATATTCTATAAGATATTCATAGTCCAATGTGGTAGGCTCACACTTTGGTATTTCAATTATTTCATCAAGTGTGACCTCCAACTTACTCTTCTTGGTTTTCTTCTTCTTTTGTGATGCACCTGTATGCAAAACTATTGCAAGTTTCTCTGCTTGGTTTGATGTGCTGGAGGATTTTTTCTATGGTGTTGTACCTTTTTATTGCAGCTTGGGGTTTACCTTTTGATTATGTGTGGATGTCTCCTCATCAACCTTCAGTGTAACTGTAGCATCTCCTTTGGTGTTCTTAGGAGTGGTATCAACTGGCTTATCTTGTTCACCTTTCTTCTTGTGCACTTCATCTATATCTTTCATTTGTGCATCCTTTTTGGTGTTATCTCCATCTTTTTGTGTGTGACCTATATTTGTAATATTTAGATCTCCACTAGTGACTACCTGTTCATCGTTTGTCTCTTTCTTCTCATCAGATGTATCTTTTTGTTCATCATTACCCTTATTCTTGGGTATGCTTGCTTCCTTCTTTGGTGATTTCTCCTTTTTTGAGATAATGTTGATAGCTTGTATCAATAGTGGTATCTGTCCTAGTATGTCTACCTAATTTGAATCTATTGTAATGTCTTGTTCATCGGTTTGGTCCTTGACGACATTGACATCATCTCTCTATACTTAATCTATAGGATCTACCCCAGTAACATCAATGATTGTACTATCCAACCATGTTTCATCTGCAATGTCCATATCCTTGTTGGCCTTTGTGTTCAGTGATTCTTCATTAATATCTCATCAGTAATAAGAATATGTTTGGGGCTCTCTTTAGCCTGATCATCTTTGTTTTGTTGCTTGTCAGTAAGAGAAATATGTGTCTCAGGACTTGTATCCTTTTTAGGTATATCAAGTATCTTTCTCCATTCAGCCTCACTCTTCCTGTCTAGTTCAAGTAGATGTCCTTGAAGTACTTTATAGGCTCTTAACTTTGGTGAGAACCTTTTGGAGTGTTTCTTCATCATCTCTTCAATTTCCTCCATTTTAGATTTGGGAGGCATGACATAAACTAGGGCTCTTTCCCTATTCTATTTCACAGAGTGTAATGCAAATGTCCGCCTTGCCGACAATCTATTCAAAAGTTCTTTAGGCATATTATCTACCAATTTTATTGGAATATATTTGAATATACACATGATTTTGATAATTTCCTCTTCTATTTTATTTTGATCCTCAGGATCCAATGCTAGCCATTTCTTAACTTTTTGATCATTTATTGTAGCCGATTTGATATTAGAAGCACATACGTCATCAATAGTTTTAGGAATCTTACTCTTTTATTTTTGCACAGATCCATCCTGCTAAGTATCTTTGATATCTTCCTTGGTTAGGATTAATTTCCTTCTCCTCTTTGGTGATTTGGTCTGTTTGGTTTGAGGTTTTCTTTTGTAGGTCCTTACTTGACCTTTCTTGATCGATGAAGGACTTGCATCCTTTGTTGTCTGACTCCTGGTCCTAGTTGCAGAAGTATTCCTTGGCTTCTTTTTTGGTGGTGGAGGTGGTGAATCTGACTCTATGGACTCTGAGTCACTCTCCTTCTCAGCTTCACCTATGGGTGACTGAACCTCAATTTCTTTAGTCTGTTTTGTTTCCTCCTCATTCACCGACAATTTTTCCTTCAAGTTCTTAACCATTTTATCTTTCTTTCTGTTAATCTTTTTCATAACTAAGCCAATTTTAATCCTTTCTTTTGCTTCCTCATAATTTCCAAACTTGGGTTATGATTTTTCCAATGACTCATTTATCAATGCCTCAATAGCATTTGATGCTTGATCTATGTTCACCTCATAATCAAGTGGAGCCATCCATGTTGTCCTTGCTACAACTGGCTTGATGTAGGTGTAGTCAATGTCCAGCATAAAACATATGTCAGTCTTGAATTTTTCTACTAATTGTTCTGGAATCCTTACTCTCTTCTTCATTCTTTCTATGAATCCAACAAAGTATTCATCCATGACTGATTCAAAATTGTCTCCTAGTGATTTGATGAACTCACTAATCTATGTGGTCACTGGTCTAGTAGTGTCCCATTTGACATTTCCTATGGATGGGAAGGATTCTTGGAAATAGAAAAATATGCACATGACAAGTGAACCAAACCTACATGATTTGGACTTTGCAGTCCTTATTGTCTTCATGTTCTCATCCAATTGTCTTTGCAGAAGTTTTGACAGATCCAACTACAGTCCCTTCTAGATAATTTTGTATGTTTTATGCACTGCTTTGGATGCAATACTATTCATCCTGCTATCCTGAAAGAAATTATATCCTAAGACACATGCTCAAAATTTAATTTCATCATCTTTGATGGTGGATACCTTTAATCCTGTTCCATCCCATGCTGCTCCTATATTCTTCTCAATGTCAGCTTTAGATGGGTGCTTTAGTGCCTTTACCTTATCAGTTATGGGATAACTAGTAATAGTGTGTATAACATCCCTAGTTATCAGTTTTGGCTCATCCTTCCATATCTTTCAATCATGTATCATGCTTAGTACTAACCGAATCCATTCGATTTCGAATTCCTTCAGGAATAATAAGGCATGTGTGAGCCCTTTTACTTCAATGTATTTATGCTCTTCCTTGATAGTTCCATCATTGTTGCAAAGCTTCTTGAAATCTTTCTCAACTTACAGGTCTCCTATTTCTGAAATCTTACAGTGTATATAAGCTCTCATGTCTTCAACGAGCAAAACCCTATCTGGTATTCTAGAGAATGCACCAGCATTGTCGGGTTGTGAAGAAACCTTGGGACATATCTTGTAATGAGGTTCTTCACAGGTGGAATTATTGATTAGATTGACCTTATTCTTCTTATCATTCTTGATCTTGGAGGTTCTTGACGTAGTTTCCATCATTTCTGAAATTAGGGCTTTTTACTGTAAATGAAAGTAGAGTTCTCGGTTATCTCTATTACTTAATTTAACCTTTGTAGCTGTTAGGAATATTTTTGGAGTGCAGGGAGTCAAGTTGTAGGTGCTCTGAAATCAGGTTGCTTCATGCTCAGGTTTCACTTTGTCTCTTCTCTCTAGTCGCTTGGTAAATAATGAAACCCTTCCATTGTCTATTTATATACTTTGCCCTAAGTCAAGTAATTAATGCTCAACCACTTCTCGGTGTGTGAAGACTGATTCATCGGGTGATACATAAATAAAATTTTTGGTGGGAATGCGATGCTTCGGGGCAGCTGTCAACTTGTTATGTTCACCGATGAATTTTGGTGTATGGCAAAGACAACATTTTCAACTCGCATGATTACCGAAGGATCTCAGTTTACACTAGCAACTTAGCTTTTATGTGTTAACCAATGATTCTTGGTAAGTATAGAGTGCCTAGTTTTGTATGTACACTGATGCATTTCAGTATGTATTGACCGATGAGATTTTTTTCACAGAATCATAACAAGTAATACCATAGTGCATCTTTAATCATGCTGATTTGGTATTTTAGCTATGCATAATAGAACTGATGCAAAATATAACTTGGTATAATGCAGTTCCATACTTACTTTTTCTACTTAGATGGGGGTAGTGATGTCACCAGATCCATTGGATAAGGTGTCACCAATTGCATTGCTCATTCTAGCTTCATCAGTGTTTATAGCTTTCTTCCACATTTTGTTTCTCATCTTCCTGATGTCTTCAATGGTATTTCCATTGGCAAAAGTGCTGGTCTCTATCACTCGATCTCTCTACTCTTTATTTAGATGACCAACTTTATGATAGTGTAGACATGCCATTCCAAGGTTAGTCTAGCTCCTAGACTTTCTTGTCCATTGTCTCATGCAGTTTGTATCTATGTGACCAAACCTTCCACATGCTGTGCAATTTTACCATGTATTGTAATCCCAAGCATATTGGTTACCGACTCTTTTCAGTTGATAGAAAGTTTCTTGATCTTTAGGATTCCATGCTTTCTTTTTCTTCTTCTTACATTCAAGAGATGTGTGCCCATGCATTTTTCAAGTAGGACAATATTTTTCTATATAGGTTTCCTTCTTTGGTTGTTTCACCTCAGATTTACATTCATAAGCTCTATGTCCTTTATCGTTACATTTATAACAAACTCCTATGAATGAAGGTGTGGATTTAGCAATAAATTTTATTTTTATCCTGCAAACATTTGATGTGTGGCTTGGCCTTCCACAGTGAGTGGATGTTAGCTTTCTTTGTCTTGGATTTGTGTACACATTCTTTGGATCAGCTTTGTTGGGTGATTCTCCATTTTCAGTATACCCTAGTCTAGTATTATTGTTGACTCTTCTTTGTCTATCCAAAAAATATCCATCATTTTGGTTCTTTCTTCAGCACTCTTTATCATGTCATTATGTTTTTGATGAATTCTCACTTCATGTTTCATCTTTTCATTTTCTTCTCTTAGCTCACCGATAGCTTCTATTCTTTCAATGAGTTATGTATTCATTCTGTTTGCCTCTTGACTCATAAGAATAATCTAATTTGTTATCTCATGATGATGCTCTGTAAGTCTTTGTATTTTTGACTCTTTCTCTTATAGTTTTTCAGTATTCTTCCTCCTGTCATCAATAGCTAGTTTTATTTCTTTCTATGCTTGTCTAGCATTGTTCATGACATCAAACATTCTTACCATCTGTGTCTCTTGACTGATTTTTAGATATTTTACTTGTCCATCTAGATGTTGATTGATTTCATTCAGACTTGTGATGCTTTCTTCTGATGTGTCTAATGCTTTGCTAGTTGTAGATCCTAAAGACTCAAATAGATGTGGTATCTCTTCCTCTTGATAGTCTGTTTCGTTACAATGAGATGCCACAATCTTTCTTTCATTTAGCAATTGTCTCATCTTGATTCTAGCTTCTTTATATTGTTCAAAGAAGACATCAATCTCTAACTTCTGATTCTCAATACTCTTGTCAAGCATGTACTTCTCCATTGTATGATATTTTCTCTTAAGTCTTTAAAATTTTCAAATAAGAGATCTAGCTCTGATACGAATTTTTGAAAATAATGGGACGTATGTACTAAGAGGGGAGGGGTGAATTAGTACCTCTAAAACTTTTAGTTAATTTAATATTTAACCTTATGTAATAAAATCTTTGCTTTACCAATCATATATGTTGTTCTTTATTTATGCATGTGATATCAAATCATAATCTTAATTGTATTTAGACATTCATAGAAACATTCATGAAAACAATAACACATAACACAAGATATGGTAACACAGAAAATCCTTGTTAGAAGGTAAAAACTACGGTGGGGATGACACCCACAAAAACTTCACTATCTGCAGATTGGAAGGGGCTAGTTAAGGCTTAAAATTTGATCACTTCTAATGATCTACCCTGTTAGGAGTATTATGTGGAGAATGGTTAAGGTCTACTTTGTTAAGAGCTTTAGCAACATTATTTAGTGTGCACTCGGTTAAGAGATTTACAATAGGATTATTAAATCCACCTTTCTTGAAAGGATTTCTTCTATCTACTACACTTGTTAGAATGTAGACAAAAATACTCATTGACCTGAGTGTATGAAATCTAAAATTTCTTATTACAGATCCATTAAAGATTACGTGTACAATATATCACCTAATGTGATTGATTAATACCTCTATTTCTTGGTAGCCTTAATTCTTGGTTCTTGATAACCAAATTAATCTTTTGTTGTTCTTCCTCTTGAAAATCTTAGTCTGATCCATAGATGTGATCCTTGGCTACAATCATCTTCTCATCCATTACAAATTAATGATTACACATCTATTTATACAATATATTTGACCTTTTTAGTTTCACGTATTACAAACTTAACTCTATGATCAAAGGTTTACAACTTGACCTTGATTTCCTAGTTTGCATGTTTTTAATTAGTTAGACTGATTAAAATAATTATAATTATCTTTCTTGTCCCCCAAGAAATGGTTTTAAAAACAAATCTAAACTTTAAATATAAAGCATAACTATTTTATTTGACGTGGAAGTCAGATCCAATTTTCTCAGGATATAACTGACTTTCAGTCTCTAATGCTTGTGTTGCTCTGAAAGTATTTCGGTGTTCCTTTTTTAACTATCCATCGGGTTCCCTTGATCTATCAGGTTCCTCTCTTTACTACTCTTTGGTTTATAGTGTAACCTTCTTTTCAGGTTCCTTTGTATCATGTTCAGGTTGTAGTTTCGGTTTACACTGCAAAAATTGTGTTGTTGGGTTTCTCTTTACTTAGCACTTTCGGTCTGAACTGAAACCTATCTTTCGATGTAGTGTAACCGATGGTTCAATCAACTATTTCTCTTTGCATACTAATGTAAAAATATATGTCATCAATAGGTGGATTGAAATGTGGTCTTTAATTCACTCTAGTTAGGGCTTTTGTAAATCTATCATCTCCTTGTTCAGATTCACATTGATCTTCACGTCCTTCAATTTATTTTTCCTTTCTTTCTTCTTCCTTTCTTTCTTCTTCTTCATCACTTACATCTTCAATGTGTCAAACTCTTCTCTAGGATGTTTCTACAGCTTCTATCTCTACAAATCAATCTAGGACTTTGCAAGGTCAAGAACCATGAAACAATTTGGAAACTCTCTCTAATACCGCTTGGTACAGTCAAGGATGGAGGGAACTCAAAGAGATCTCTCTAATCCTTGCAACATGAGTCACACAATGGAAACAACAAGCAACAACATATGATATGCAAGATCAAATTTCCTTTTTATCAGAAAATCATATACAAAGGAGACCTGCATCTTGCAGTCATACATGTCACGCATACAAGCCTCATTAAAATCATAAATCCTTACAAAACACTTAACATTCAGCTACAATAAGATAATCTTATGAGATCTTTCCTTTTTGGTCATCAACTTCTACCATTAAGGAACAAATTCATAAGCTTATAAAGCCTTTACAAATAATAGGACATCCTAGAAATAACATATTTCCCAAGAAAAGGAAAAGTATTAAAAAATATAGGTTAGGTTTCAAAACATCATGATCTACTTCCAATGAAAGAAATTAGAATCACAATCCCTCAAGTATGTCACCCACAAATTTAATATCATCGATAAATGAGTCATTAATCTTTGATTATCAAAAATCCTTCGCAAGGTCTAAAAAACAAAAATTGGCAATAAAACATGAAGAATAATATAGTCCTGCAAAGAATCTGCAAGATCTCATGCACACAGTAACCAAATGAAGTGTGAATGTTGTAAAAGGTTCAAAATTATGCTATGAATAGGATGTAAGGATCACAACTACAAATAGATCCAAACTGAATGAATGCAGAAAGAGACTCAAAGATTGTTATGAGATTAATCAAACAAGAAAACATAAAACAATTATTATTGGTTGATGCAAGATTGCTAAGATCCCAAGATTATCCTACATCATATCAAGTCAAGCTCCAAGCTAGCATATTAGGTCTTCAAGAATCCAAGTCTTCAAGCATTCAAGGAACTCCTCTTCCTTATCAAGCTTTGTGGAAAACTACAACAATCATTATTGAAGGCATGTCTTTCATGATTTCCTTTTAGGTTTTTTATGGAGTTCAAGCTTTCTCATTAAAACTTGTGATAACTTCCAAAGATGCATTGTTCCATCAAGGTATAAGGTAATTTATAATTTAGATCCTACTTCTATTTCATATCAACATAATATCCTTTCTATAATATTTCATTTTATTCCAAGGTTGATTCCTCAACTACGATTTTACCAAGGTAAATCCCTCTCTACAAAAAAAATTTCTCATTTTTTTTTTTGTATACGAATAGGCGGTGCTCACACTTTATTAGATTTGGGAAGTTCACAACCTTGCAGATAACCTATAATTCAAATTATAGAAAAGCACTAGGAACAAGACACCCTATGTTCCCTCTTCATGGGAACAAGACACAAAGGAACCCTCTTCCCTAAAAAACAACATCAAATTGAAATTACAAGTAACTAGCGTTCTCTAGTTTATATTTTTGATAGCTGTTCAAAACTGTGTATTTTTTGTTAGATTATATATTCTACAACTTTCAATTTTTACTATCTTGAATTCTATCTTTCATCATTAAATCATATCCTGCTAATCAACCTGTATAATAGGAAATTATGAGAAATTATAGGATGTAGATCACTCACCAAATCTAATGGGTTCTTTTATACATTGGAATAAAAACCCTATCCTATAAGATAGATCTATTAAGCACAACCAAGTGAGTAAGGGTGTTAACATGGGATCTAGGCCTTATAGGCTTAGCTTTGGTTGACTCAAATAAAGTCTATGAAAATGATATATAAATATGAAAGGATAAATATGATTATGAAATTAAATGCAAAAAAATAGGGATAGGAATGTGTGCACCTAAAAATTGAAGAGGGGAATTGCACTTTGAACCAAATTTTTTTGACTATTCGAATCTCGAATTCTAGAATTTTCTAATTTAGCAAATTTGGAACCTGCAACTATTGGGACTAAAGATTCTGATTCTAGAAAGGACAAGGCTGACCTAACTCAAAATTTTCCTAGAGATATGGAATAATCAGAATCAGAGGTTTCCAGATTTGAACTTGTAATTACACTTTCTGAACCTGCAAATCTTGAAAATGTGTGTGTGGGTGGCTATATAGGGGTTTTCCTTAGTCAATCCCCCATTTTGTTGATTCCCACCTCCACGGGTAGCCATTAGAATAAGTAAAATATATTTTTCTTGTGAATCTAGAGCATGTATAGAATGTAAGGAAGCAAGAATGTCAAAGTAAATGCATATATCTAACCCTATGTGTGATAAACTGAAACTCTAGCATGTAAGTGCAAAAAGTGTATGAATTGAAAGCATATAAATGTGAAGCATCAATGCATAGCTCTAAAATTAATAAGGAAATCATACTAAGCCCCTGAGGAAAAAATTAATTCTAGCCATCTTCACAATCCATTTGAAACTCCATGATGTAGAAAATGATATCTTGAATGCTTGATTTGAAGTTGTAGATGCTAGATTTGGATGCTTTGAAGAAGTCTTCAATGAACAACCTTTTCTTCAATGGATGTCATAAAAATTGGGCTCCACTTGGAATTTCTTGTTGTCATCAAATTGGGGCCTTCACCTTGTACTTGATTTCATTATTCCAAAATGAAGAAATTAGGTTTCTTTTATAGTGATTTCAGAAGTAAGAATTGCATAGTCTACCATAGATCTGGAAACCCTTCTAATCCACCGGGATTGACCCAGGCCCAAAAAGTAGGCTCAATCCACTAGGAAAAGGCCAATTTAGGTTGACCCCTTTAAGGAAAAGGCATACCTTTTTCTTAGGGACTTTGGTTAATCCCAAGGACTAGTTCACTATTGACTCGACAGTTAGAGTTTAAAAATTGCGCTTGATTCTAACAACGAGGTTGAATTCTGAGGCCAAAAGGAAGTAAAATAGGACCTAGGATATGAAGGGAATTTTTTATTAGAGGAAACTAGAGGAGCGTGTATAGAGCTTAGATCCTACCTCAATTTTGAACAAGTTGGAGAGAGAAGAGGACTCAAATTTGAATTAGGGATGCATTAAGTGTAATTAGAGAGTCCTATAATGCAAATTTATAATGTAAATACACTAAGGTGGGTGCTAAAAAATCATTAAATTGTAGAGAAAAAAAGTTCTTAAAATTTATGATGGTACATTTAGCCCCCACTTTAGAAATATATGAAACTACCTGCATATGAAAGCTAAAGTACAAAGTGAATCTATAAATGAAAAAGGATATATCAAAGCCCCCAATGTGTAGATCCTGCAAGAAATTGTTAGTAACCACAATCTATGATACCATGTGTTAGTGAAAAGTATAAATCACCTAGGGCTTACTAAATAAGTTGATTAATCTCATGGGTTGTTGTATGCACCCCTATTTTGGTTTTCTATTAGGAAAGGTGAAATAGGGAATGATGTATACCACGACAAAATGTGAATGCGTGTTCATAAATAATTTCCAAAACCATTCAAGATGTACTTAAAAAGTTTCAAAATTCACTTAGATAGAAAGGAATATGAATCATGATTCCAGTGCATGAGATGGTGTAGAAATCAAAGCTTCCTAGCTCAAGTTATGATCAAATGAAGGCAGAGATGTATTAATGAAGGAGAAGCCTAGTTAAAGTTAACAAAAAATATCCAAAAAGTAACTAACCTAAAAGTGTGTATAAATTAGTTATTACCTTTTGAAACTATCACTTGTTACATTACCTTTGTTTTTCTTTTCTGAAGAAAGAAGAAGGAAAATATGTCAACAAAGCAAGTGCAAAAGCCAACAAGGATGGTGTGCCCCTGGATGAGGTATGTCTTGATACTCATGCTTTTTGTTCATTTACAATATTATTGTTTCCATAGTAGATGTAGAAACTGAGTTAGAGATATGATTGGATGTTTTTCAGAGTAGGAAACTTAGAAAGTTGACCTAGACACAGAAAATTGACCTTGTCCCAAAATGTCGATCTAGTCCACTGAGAAAGTTGGCCCAGTCCCAAGTGTTTCTATTTTTATGATTTCTGACTGCATTTGGTTGTTGCATATGATGCATTGATACCTCTTTATTGATTTTTTATTATAGGAGATACCTACTATATGGGAAAATAGTACCATGAAGACTATGAAATTCCTCCAAGGTTAGTACGAGAGGTTTAGACCATAAGATGTGCAGTTGCTCAGAGATGTAGGAATATACTGGGGATACTACCTTTCACATATTAGATTTCACTGAGCCATATTGATGGTGATGATGGAGAGGTGGGATGAGGACACATCCAAATTTTACCTACCCATAGATGAAATGACTGTAACATTAGAGGATGTATACGAGATCCTGTGACTACCCATCCGAGGATGGACATTGAGATTTGTGACTGATAGATCAGAGAGATATTAAGAGTGATCAAATATATTTCTCAAGATGGACCCTCTCTCACACATGAAGTGATAAGATTCCATTGAGGGCACTGATATATGCTTCTGATTAGTTCCTTTAGTCAAGAAAACATTGTTATGCAAATTCATTGTTGTTTCTCATGATTGTAAGGGAACAATATATTCTATGCCTTTAGCCCATGCAGTTTGGTGTATAGAGAGGGACCACACAATATATTCATGGGGGAGGAGTATGTTAGCCCACTTATACTACAAGCTTGGGATATTTTTGAGATACCAAAGATGGATTTTAACAGTGTGTAGTTACTGCAGATAAGGATGTTTGAGAACATCACCTATACATGACTGGTAGGATTTCCAGTGGAGATTCATGTCAGTGATCCAGGAGCATATGAATATCCATTGATTTCATAATGGAAGTTTGGTGATTTTTTGTACTAGAGAGTGACCATAGATTGGTTACAGGCCACAAATATCATCTAGATACCCTATAGACAGATGCCACCATGGACAAATACCAAAAAAATATGAAATGCATGTAGAGGCATACATTTCTGGAGAGAAGGCACAATTATATAGTAGTGATTTTCTATTTTGATATAGTGCAATGAACATTTGGTCTGACATTGGGTCCTCCCATAATAATGTCACATTATACACATGGACATAGGACCACCAAGAGACCCGTGACCATACCGTGACCTACTATAGATGAAATAAAGATGACATGTCTAGAGATGGAGTAGTATACTAAGGTAGCTGACATAGTCATTTATGCGGGCATGAATAGGGACTACTTGAGGCATATCAGTATGCATGGGACGAGACCCATATTTCCATTAGGCTACCTCATAGGAGACTTAGTATCCTTCTCTAGAGGAGAGCATGTGGTAGCCAGAGATGATGATGATGCCGATGAGGAGGATGAGGATATAAAGGATGAGAAACTGGGAGATATATCAGAGAAGAGACCCATGTCAGAGGACCACAGTGTAGTGAAGGAGGAGCCAACAAAGGGGATATATACTAGCCATTTGAGGAGATGAAAACCAAGATCCATATAAGAGATTCCTTCCCTAAGGGATGTTTTATTTGGAGATTGTGGAGAGAATAGTAGGTTTGTGCCCCTAAAAACATCACAGGGTAAAGTCCCAATGTTTCTAGCTACTAACGACCCACCTACCAAGATGGAGATCTAAGTATGGAAGAAAAAATATTTTAAGAAAAAATTAAGTTATATATATATATATATATATATATATATAACTATGTGTGTAAGTGTGTGTGTTTTGGATGTTTAATAATGTTATATCTTTTAAAGTTGGATTGGAGAAATGGAGATACTTTGTGGGTAATGTTTTAAGAGACATCACTATAGCATCCAAGATACCTTAATCCTCTCAGGTGAGATACGAGACACAATGAGATCTTGGGTGACATAAGGATCTATTCACATTAGTTCATGTAGAGTTATAACTTTTTAGGGATGAAAGGGAGTGACTTCAGAGAGACTTGGCAAAGATGCGACATGAGCTATAGGTTGTTTGAGGGAGACTAGAAAGTTGATTAGAGAGTAGGTCATCTAGGAGCATACGCAACACTTGACTTCTTATAGGCCATCTCACACACCATGACCATCTTCTTCACACCATAGACCTAAGAGATCAAATAGTCATCATCCCATAGATGAGGAGTAATTTGATATGAATTATGTATGATAGATAGGGGACATTTTGTATAGTGCTAACTATGTACCAAACATTTTGATAGATAGATATATAAATGTTCTCTATATTTACATGTCTATTGAAATTTTTAATGCTTTTATGATTTATTATGTCATCAATGCTATAAATATTAAATTGAGACACATATGGTCTAATTATAATTAGCTTTAATTAAATGTAATTGTGATCATATGTCATCCTTATGAGAATAGATGAACATGTATCCTAGCTATAAGAAATAGATAAACACTAATCTAATCAAACATAAATTACTGATGAAAAGAAAAATGGTTGCAAGAATCTTCCAAGTAATATCCTAACAAAAAATGATTAACATATTAAAAGTAAATTCAAGACCAAAACATGTGCATTTTTGTCAAGAATAAAGCAATGCATGAAAATAAAAATTATTAACACATAATGCTTAAATGTAAAAAGATACAAGATAACATAGAAATTTCAATAAGAGAGAAAGGAGAAGAAATAGAGAAGAGTTAGGTGTAATAACAAAGAAAATGCATAGAATTTATATGGTCCCTAAATGATACACCATCCATATTAGCTTACTTATATGCGCCAGAACCATAAAATTCAGTGATGATATATGTTCCAAGCCAATTAGGAATGAACTTACCTCTTTCTCCAAGTAGAGAATTGACATTTTGTTGGTTCTCATAAAGAACCAAGTCTCCAACAAAAAAAGAATGCTTAATCACTTTTTGATTACACTTCTTTCTTAATTTATGGTAAGATTGACTATGCTCAAGGGAATTAATGCATTACTCATCTAACTGATGACATGTAACTAATTGAATGTTTGAAGATGTTAAGTTGATCACCGAAATGCAGAAAAGATAATGCAAGATATTAAATCAGTTAATGGATTGTATTTGCATTGATGTCAACTTGATATAATCTAATCGGTTATAATCAAAGTGTCAAAGACTTTAGAGAATCAGAAATATAAAGATTATGCTTTTAGTAATGCATAAAAGATAAGCATTCACTAAGTGACTTCAAACATCAATGGCTAGTGGAACTCAACAGAAAAAGATCATTGAAAGTTAGGTCACAATGATACCCGAGAAAAGAAACTGACGAGTATTAGCAAAGAGCAGAATCACAAGCATTACCAATGGCTAGAATTACAGTGTTAACCAATGAGAATAACTTTGCAGTGAAGCCCGAAGGACAGGAAACACTGAAGGATAGACAACCCTAACAGAGTAGCCTGAGGAAAACTAGAGTGTTGACCAAAGCTATCAAAGAGTTAAAGCACCGAAGTTAACTAGAGTTCAGAAATGACAAAATATCTAGTTGGCATAGCTAAAAATAGACTTAACTGGTTGTTATCTTTGTTTTCATCGACAAGATAAAGCCAGAGATAAGTAAAGGATTTAAATATGTTTTTTCTAGTTGGAAAGAATATTTCTACAAGATAAAACAAGAGTTTTTCTTTAAATCAAGATTGGCTAAGATTGCGGATCACACCAAGATCAATAAAATCAAGAAGAGAGAAATGGTAATATCATGTCTATAAAAGAGACAACTTAATTCATTATGAATTAAGGGGAGTGAATGAGAAAGAGGATGCTGAAGAGAAACAGATGAATAAAAACTTCATACAGTACTCATCAATCAAGCTAAGGAAAGAGCTAAAGATTTCTGCGGACACCGAGAAACAAAGCATAGCATCACTAAGATGAAACAAGAGTGGAGAAAAGGTATTAAAAAGATATATTGATCATAATGATTTAATGAGCTTACAATAGATCTGAAAATCTGCAAGTATAAGTTATATATATGAATAGATCATACTGTTTCAGTTTAACCATTGATTTAGAAAGTCTCTTAATCGAGAAGGATTTAAAGATCCTTTCTATATTGACATACATCCCAAGGAGTATCAAAAAATTTGATCATAAAGATAGCATGAGATTTTAGATACCATTTGACAAACCAGGGTTTGGTCTTAGAAGGTAGCATAGAGATGCTCGATATCAAGTGACAAACTAATCTTTTAAATCCTCTAACAAGGTCACACCTAACAGTGTGTTTGTAACCTTTAATAGGGTTGGCTCTTCACTGAGCTCACTTCAGAAGAGTGAAAATTTTGGGTTACC
>MU223224.1:4679388-4692460 GCA_018584345.1 Thuja plicata | reverse complement strand
CACTGAGCTCACTTCAGAAGAGTGAAAATTTTGGGTTACCGGTCCCAAGTGGTTTTTCCCTTAACAGGGTTTCCATGTTAAAAATCCATGTGTCAATGTGTTTATGAGTCATTACTTTAGTGTTTTGTATTACACATAACTAATCTAGATTGATCAGTATACACTAAGCTATTTACTATTATTTGGTAAATTGAAAGACTGCTATTTAGTAAACATAAAGAATAAGGTTTAAAAGGTAACTCCGAGTAGTATTTATTTGATAAGTATATTTGAAGGCATTCATCTTATAGGACTAAAGATAACTAGAGGCTTAATATTGTGGTACTATGTTTTTGGGTTGATTAATTGAAATATTTTTGACTCCACTGATTCACCCCCCTCTCAGTTATTACTAACAATTGGTATCAGATCTTGTGTGCTTAGAAAGAGAGTTTAACAACTCAAGCAAAAGATCATAAGATAAAAAAACGAGATGTGCCCAAGTTGAATAAAGACAACTTTGCATCATGGAAAAGCATAATAAGACTCCACCTATCAGGTATTGGTAATGATGTTACTCAACACCTTGATATTGAATATGTGTTTCCTATAGGACCTCATACTCTTGAGAAATTAAGAGAAAAGTATGAGCATAATTGCATGATGGTAGAACTTGCCTCATCACTCTTTGATGCTGAGTTTGAAGATGTCAAAACCTACACCTCTGCAAATAAAATGTGGGATAAGTTGAAGATGGTACATGGAGGAGATGCTAATGTACTAAGAGCCAAGGCAGAAAGCCTAAGAGGGAGGTTTGATGACCTAAGGATGAAAGAAGGAAAAAATATCACTCAGTATAGCTACAAAATCAAAGAGGTAGTCAATGCTATCTAAGGAGTTGGAGGTGTACTTGAAGAGGAGACAGTGGTAAGTAAAATCTTAAGAACCTTACTGCCTGTATATGCTATTAGAGTTTCTTCTATTCAAGAAATGAGAGCAGTTGCAAACAATACAGTTACTCTAGATAGTCTGATTGGTAGAATGATTTCATTTGAGATGAATAACTTTGATAATAGTGTCTTACCATCTATGGAATATGCATTCAAATCTTCTTTAAGAATAAGTAATTCAATTCATAGACACACTATCATGAATGATAGTGATAATGATAATGAGGATCAAGGACTTGATGAGATTGAAGCACTAATGAAAAGAAAATTGCAGAGGCAAAGGTAGATACAAAGGTAATAAAGATGTCTAAAATCGTCCTTATATTAATTTAATTAATATTTTCATAACATTTTAGTTAAATTTAATTAATTATATTTGTTGTATTCTTCTATCTATTTAATTAAATTTATTTAATTAAATATGATTCACTTTCCTTAGTATTTGAATTTAATTTAAATACTACCCCCTTTTTATGTATTAAATCTTATTTAATGCATTATCTCTCATTAATACCCTTTAAATAAATTTTTAATTTATGTATTTCTCCACTTGACTTAAATTCTACTAAACCAAATTAATCTAAATTTTAAATTTACATTAAGCTAATTTGAACCTAGATCCTACCCTACCTTAAACTAAGGTTAATTAGACTAATTTCTTGATTCCTACACCAATTACTCATAATTATTTGCTCACACATGTGTGAGAAAATTTCTAAAAATTGTATTTTCCAAATAATCCTTATTTGGTGCCAACAAGGTTTCTTACATCCATGATGACACCTTTTTACACTTTCTAAAAGTGTTTCATTGGCCCAAATCTCTTACACCTCTTACAAGATCCTTCACATGTGTACTTTAAGTACACTTTAACCCATCACATCCAAAGTTGCTCACACATGTGTGAGAAAAGTGGGCCTCTAGCATGGCTTATGTGTCCCTCATGTGGCACCTATGTAGATGCCACATGAGCTCCACCTCATCCAAGCCCTCTCTCTCCTCTAAAAAATCTATAAATAGAGGCCATTGTCAAGAGAAAATCATCTCCCTTTTATGCATTGTTATCATGCTAGTTTAGTTCTAGAGCAATTTAGTATTTTCATAGAAATCTTAGTTTTTAATTCATGCTTATTTCATTTTGAATCTAGATATCATATCTTAGGTCACAATGGAATGAATCTTAGCTTAGATCTTGCATACCATCCTAGTTAAATAATTGAATAATCATTTTAGATTAATGCTTGCATCTTCATCAATGGTGAAAGCTTGAGACAAGTTCCTTATACTTATTATTGAGTTATTAGCTCATCTTTTTCATTGCATTTCAAGTGGGATTAGTATATTGTGTTGGGAGAGCACACCCACAAATTTCTCTAAGAGCAAATCAACAAGGCATTGGGTGCCCTTGTTCAGCTCATCGGAGGTTGTGATGGATCTCTTGTTATTTTTGTAGTATGCTTTTAGACATGTTAGTGCAGTTGATTGATTTATACCTCTAACATTTGCATGTCTGAGCATGCTCCCAAAAAGTAGGTTTCCAACATATATATTTTGGCATGCCCGGTGGGACCCACGTCCCTTATTTTCTAACGTGTTTTGCAGATTTTTTGCACTTCTAGAAAATTTCACGCAGACCCATCTCCGCTCTGAAGTCACCATTTCTGCAGATTATCGTCTATGCTTTCCAGCCATCTACGACACTCGGCCATCTGCACATATAACTCACTGACTCCGCCTGTTCAAAAATAGATTCATAAGACTGTGGTTTAAATTATTTTTTATCAAGTTTTTAGCATTTTAACTCTCAGGTTTTTGACAGTAACATTTTTAGGAGTTAAATGTTGTCCGATTTGGTAAAAATATTATTTTTAAGTTTGATTAAGTCTATTTTTTAATAGAATTTGACTGTGTTTATTTGGCCTTCTATGTAGGTGATTCACCATATCTGCAGATCACTGTCTGCGATACTTTTCCATTTGTGCGTTTTCCTGAGTTTAATGATTTTCTGGAACATTTAATATCTGAGACTTCAAGACTACTAACGGATTTCATGCAGGGTCCCTGATGGTTCTTTAACAGATTCTTAAATGAACTTGTATGGCTAAACACTTGTCTTGGAATGTATGTTGTTTAAAATTTACCTCACTCAATCTTGAATGTTAAGGGAATGAATTTTAACCAATCTTGAATGACATAAGACAAATTAACACACGTTTTACAAGCTTTCTTTTTGCTGTGTGGGAAATAAATTGACCATGAATGATTAACCATACTATTGTGTCTTTTTCTTAGGTAGAAAATACTTAGTTGCTTTTAAATAGGTTCAATTTGGAATGAACACTTCTTGGTGTGTTTGAAGAACTATTTTTCAACACTTCTTTTGAGCTATTTTGTTATTTAGATTAAAACCCTTAATATAAGTGATGCTATGATTAAGTTATAGCCGTATCCTCTCCCCTCACCTTCGCGGATCTTGGGTGAAGAGAAAGCTTAGCTTAATCAAGCTTCTAGAGAGGCCTATCTAGAGGGTGCACTTCTCCTTTAGAGGATGACCTCAAACTGGTAATCCCTTCGGCCGGTATAGAAATAGAGTGCAACCCAAAGGTCCTCTTTATCCCTTCAATTTCAGGTGGGTCGTGTTCAATGGTAGTTCATACTGAGTGAATATCCTTAGCATATTGGCATGGTTGAAATAGAGAATTAAGTGTCTCACACCGTACAAATCGATTATGGAGATGCCATGAAACCTTGCTAATAACTGTAATTTAGTATCCTACCCAATTCACCTCTAAACGGTGACTTATTATAGTGCAAGGGGAGGGAAGATTCTCCCTCCAAGATTCCCATCATACATGTCCCAGAGTAATGTGTTGTGAAAGAGATCTTCGTAACACGACAACAATACTTGGAAAAAGGAAAAAATAGGGGTGCCCTTCTGGGGGTGACACTGTTGTGTGAGCTGAAGGACTACCAAGCAATGGGCCTATAATATTTCATGTGAAGCCAATTTCCTAAGGTATCCACTCTTTAAACTATCTTCGTTGTGCTAGACCCAGTAAAAACATAAGAGGCTTGAAAGAGTCACTTGAACATACACAAATGAGATCCTACAATTTGAAATCAAGGTTTCCTAATGTCACATTTGTTGGTATCCCTCAAGGTTTCTTTGTCCCTTATTGGATTGTTTTGAGACGTGTGTCTATTATTTTTATGGTTTGGATGTGCTAAAATTTGTTCTTGCCATCGAACAAATTTTTCCAAAATCAGATTGAAGATAAAAAATTTGCCCATAATTTCAACACACTGCCTTAACCACAGTCAGTTGTCTCCACTGTGGATCCACCATATGTAGAGATTACCATTTGCACAGATCGCTGTGTCTGAAGATCACAGGCTACGTCTGAGATCACCATCTTTCCTTGAAAACAGTGAGCTTCCAAATCTGCTGAAACATTCAAAATTTGACCTTTTATAGGACCCCAAAATAATTTGTCCTAGATCATTCAGTCATTCAGCCAAAATCAAAATTTTCACATGACATGACCAATTTCAAGAAACATAAGAAGGTTAAGCTTCCAACACCTCCAGTCTATCGAGAGCAGAAGGAAAACACTCGTAAATCCAAGGAATACCAACATATTACAACATCTATCAAACAAGAGATTGAACATCATGAGAAAATTGATAAGCTCATCTACAACAACAAAGTTTGCAATTTCATGGCCAAGTATTCCATCAATAGTGCTTTTGTTTCCATTAAGGGATACGATTAGATAGCCTCTTACTTTTGGATCATTCTTCCATTATTCCATCATCATCCTTCCTTCTCTTGGAGCATTAGATCAAATCATCAAATCAATCCTTTAGGTTGAAAGACCTTAATCAAAGTATTTCAAACCTTCATCCTCAAAAAAACACAACATTACTTGTAGACCATCAGTCAGTCTCAAGTAATTTAATTCCCTTAGTGATGTCCCATTTTGCTTGAGATCACAAGTCCATCTTCAAGAAGAACAAGTGTTACTTTAAATCCTTTTGTGTTTGTATCATCATAAGGTTTTGTCATGCTTAGGTTTTATTCCAAAAACCTTTCAATCAATCAATCAATCCTCAATTAATCAATCAATCTTTAATCAAGCATCAAATCCAATCAAATCTAATCAAATCCAATCAAATCTAGAATCAAGATCTTTGCTCTATTTAATTTACTACACTTTCTTGTCTTCCATTCTTATAAATCCACCATTGTATGGTTGTTACTCGATCCCAAGCTAGAAACATGAGGTGTGGAACACTCAACACCGCTACCTATGAAGTGAACCCTTTTGGCACTCAATACTTTCAAGGTCATGAAGTACAAGCTGAGGAAATTCACAAAGAAACTGAGTTAGTAGAACAAGAGGAATGACCTACCCAAGTGAATGGCTTCCTTAGTGATCCTTACAATGTAGAAATGGTTGAGAAAGCCATTATGCAAAATAGTGGTGAAATATTCTTGAATATTATTTGAAATGGTGTCACAGTACTCGCTAATTTTAATGATACACTCCTTACTCGAAACATCACCAAAGCCGCCGCTGCCACTACTGCAGCCATGGATTCTACTTCAAATGATAAATCATCATGTGATATCGATAAAGGGGCTATTAGTGAACTTCCCACATCAATACCTATATCCGCACCTGTATTAACAACTGCATCAATACCTGAATTGACGCTGGAACAAATTCAAAAATCCTAAACGCTTTGCCAAACAATACTGCTCAAAATACCACTCAAACAATAATGAAACAAGGAGTAAATGGTAATGTCAACAACATAGGGTAGGTTTCTATGCCCTTGTATACATCATCTTTGTTTCAAACAACAGGGATGAAAACATTTGCAACTGATACGTCCTGATCCTATCAATATATACCTCCACCTACTATTGGTATGACCTCCACAAGATTTTTAGCTAAACAATTTGGAGGAAGTGGAGGTTATGTACCACCATTTATTTCATAGAATACTCCAGACTTCACCCAACAATTCAATGAGCTCAAAAGCATTGTACAAGGCCTATAAAATGGGGGCAAGAAGGAGTTTTCTTTTGAAAAGATTTGTCCCTATCCATTTGACAAGTCTATCACAATGCAACCATTCCCACCAAACTTTAAGATGCCTAAATTTGAGAAATATAAAGGTGAAACATGCCCTCTACAACATCTCAAAGAGTTTTACATTGCGTGTCAAGAGGTCGCCTATAATAACAATTACTTAAAAAGACTCTTCATTATGAGTCTTGCAGGCCCAGCCTTAGAATGGTTCATGGCCCTCCCTTATGGGTCAATTTCTACTTTCTCTGATCTTGCAGAGAATTTTTTTGGAAAATACTCGTATAACATTGAGCATCAACAAACACTCAGCAATTTGTGCAATACTAAACAAAATAATGGAGAAACCTTTGCTAGTTTCTTACAACGATGGAGACATATTGCAAATCGCATGCCATGGAAAATACCTGATAGTCACTTAATTGACATCTTCACAAAGAATTTAATCTCTGAGATGTCTTTCCAAATGAAAATGGCTTCACCTGACACCTTTAAATCCCTTGTCAAGAAGGGAAAAGACATTGAAGATGGCCTTTTGCAAAGAGGTAGCATCAAACATTATACTCCCTCCAACAATGATAAATAAAAATTTTGGAGTAAAAATAAAGGAGTTGTCAATGATGGAGTGACTGATGCCAAGAATGTTCAAAATGTTCAAGCATCCAACAATAACAATCAAAACAATCGCAATAACAATCAAAATCAAAATTAGAATCGTAACAACAATCAAAATCAGAATCAGAATCAGAATCAAAACAATCAGAACAACAATCAACATCTGTGCAATCAATCATTCTTATTTCCTTGCAACAATTACAATAACAACAACAACAATAATAATAAAAATTGACAATGGCGACAATTTACAGCTTTAGAAGAACCTCTAGATGTGATCTTCAAACAACTTGCGGATCAGGGAATGATAGTCTACCCAAATACTTGACCTTTTGATGAGAATCAAACTAAACCTATTTGGTATAGAGATAATGAGTATTGTGATTATCATCACATCAAGGGGTATGATACCAAGAAATACATGAAGCTTAGACACTTTGTGCAAGATCTCATTGAGGATGGGAAAATTGAAGTTGAAGGTCAGAATGCATCCTCATCTAATGCGAAACTCAAGGTCTACAATCAACCCTTCCCACCTCACAATCAAAATAATGCATCAAACACAATCCCATATGACTATTATACCAATACTATTACAGGCCATGATCGAACATGTGGGAGTTTAAGTGAAAATGATATCTTTGGGTTTGACTCTCTTTGTGACCACATTGAAGAATCTGACATGCATATTAATACCTTAATCCTCAAAGCTGTTGATTGTAATGCTACTACACGTAGACCCAAAGTCACTGTCCAAGCTGCTGATAAACCTTCTACATCTACAAATCCACCAGCTGCACCATCTACCACTACTTAGCTTGCCTCGTGCTATGACCTATTGTCTTAGTTAGGGAAGACACCTACACAGATATCCATTCTCGAGCTCCTCACAACTTCACCAATTCACAGAGAAATCCTTGATAAATCTCTAAATGAATCCCATGTCCCTAAGAACATCAACACTGCACAATTCAAAGCTATGATAGGGAACCTAGCTACGCAAGAACATCTCTTCTTCACTGATAAGGACTTTGGTGGTCCTGACCCTCATCATAATAAGTCCCTCCATATAGAAGGAAAAATCTGCTCTACAAGAATAAAGCGAGTCCTCATTGATGGTGGATCTGGCTTGAATTTGTGCACATTGAAAATGATTCATAATATCGGTCTTTTTGAGGACCTCATTGATGCAGACAAATGAATCACAATAAAGGCCTATGATGATCAAGAACAAGAAAGAAAGGGTTTGATCACACTACCCTTACAAGTAGGCCCAACCCTGATTGAAACTGTTTGCCATGTACTAGATCTAGATCTACCTTATAATATCTTGTTGGGATGACCATGGATATATGCTATCAAAGGTGTACCCTCTAATTATCATCAATGTCTAAAGTTCCCACATCACAGTAGAGAAATCACAATTCCTAGAGATCCTGAGCCCTTTCAATACTGCAAGAGATTGGAAGGCAAACAATATAACTATTATCCATTGAATGAGTTTGGCCGACACTTCAATCAAGAAACCCCTATTTCAAACACTCCATTAGTTCTAGAAAAGACATTAGAAACACCAACTGAGAAATCCAAAGGAAAGGAAAAAGTTACTGAAGACAAACCCTCCTCATCTGAAGCAAAGGCCACGTTTACAGATCAAGGCATGTGAGAGTATAAATTTGAAAGTGCTCTATGTATTGGGCAAATTCCTTTGTCTTCAAAGTATTATGGAAGACCATCACCATTACCCCCCTCTAAAGATAAAGTGCTTATGCACTACAAATCAACTATTTTTGAACATTGGGGGTCCCTATCAGATGAACACATGGAATACAATGTCCTTGATTGGCTCTATAGTGATGAAGAAGAATGACCTGTAATTTTCCCCAAAGGAAAGTATCCTAAGGTTACTCCCATTGTTGAAAGCATGGGATATCATGGTACTAGCCTTGGAGCTAATGAAACAGGTAAGAAGAAGATCATAACAACTAATGTGTATCCTAAAGGACATGGATTGGGTTCCATAGAGACCAAGACTAACTTTGGTAAGGATTATTGTCTAGTTGCCTCAGATTCAGACACTGATGAAGATTTCTTTGAAATTCCTTTCCACTATAGTGAAGATGACCTAAACAAAAACCATCATGTCTTCACTATCACCCAAGATGACCTCTTGTAGGCACCTTTAGATGAAGAAAAAGATAAAATAAAGGATGCTTCCTCTAGTGAAAAAATTTCTAAGGTGCTAGAGGAGGGAGAGGCCGACTTGTCATTTATATCTTCAGAACCAGAAGTGTCCTCTATGATCATCGAAGATACTATTCCAATCAACCTAGGCATAGAAGAAGATTCACACATCACCTACATTGCAATTTCTCTCAGTGATCAGGAAAAGAAAGACATGACAACATTCTTCCATAAACACAAAATCAACTTTTCCTGGACTTACAAAGACATTTCTGGGCTAGATACAGATCTTGTCATACATCATCTTGCTGTAGATCCAAGTGTAAAACCTATTAAGAAGAAACTTCACAAGATGCATCCACAAGCTGCATTGGTAGTCAAAGTAGAGCTTCAGAAGATGCTAGACACTGAAGTAATTAGACCAATTGATTATCTTGAATGGGTTTCTAATATTGTACCCGTAGGTAAGCCTGCTAGGGGCATTCACATCTGCACTAATTTTAGAGATCTAAACCATGCATGTCCCATGGATGATTTTCCACTCCCAAATATTGACATTATAGTGGATTTGACGGTAGGACATGAAATCTTGTCACTTATGGATGACGTCTTAGGTTACAATCAGGTTAGGATAGCATCGAAAGACCAGCACAAAACTGCATTCACAACACCTTGGGGCACCTTCTGTTATCAGGTGATGCCTTTTGGCCTTAAAAATGCTGGAACTACTTATCAATGTGCCATGACTACCATCTTTCATGAACTTTTGCATGTCATCATGGAAGATTATGTGGATGATATTTTAGGCAAATCCAAAACCAGGGAATCCCATATTCCTATTCTTATTACCATCTTTGAGTGATTAGAGGAATATAAGCTTAGGTTGAATCCTAAGATGTGTGTTTTTGGAGTACAATTTGGTAAACTATTGGGATACATTGTGTCACAACGTGGAATAGAAGTTGATCCAAAGAAAGTAAAAGAAATCCTAGAGATGCTACCACCAAAAACATTAAAACAATTACATAGTTTACAAGGAAAACTACAATCAATCAAAAGATTCATGTCACAACTAGCAGATAAGGTGCATCCATTCTCTCATCTCTTGCACAAGAATATCAAGTTTCAGTGGGATTTCTTATGTCAAAATGCATTCGAGAAAATGAAAGGCTATCTAGCTAATCCATCCATGTTGGTACAACCTGTTGCTAGTCTTCCTCTAATTTTGTACATATCTACTATAGATGTCACGTTGGGAGCCCTCTTGGCACAATTAGATGATATCGGCAAAGAGCGAGTAATTTACTATCTCAGCAGGACTCTTATTGGCTATGAGTTGAATTATTCCCTAATTGATAAGGCATGTTTGGCTATTGTTTTCTGTACACAGAAACTATGACATTATATGCTTAATCATAAGATTTAGCTTGTTGCCAAAATTGACCCCCTCAAATATCCCCTAGCATGTGCTGCTCTTACGGGTCGTACAAGAAAATGGGTCATGATTTTTAGTGAGTTTGCCATTGTTTATGTGGATCAAAAAGCTATCAAAGGACAAGTAATTGAAGATTAGTTAGTTGAAGCACCTGTCGATGGTCAACATCCTTTGATCATGGATCTTCTAGATGAATCAGTCCTTAATTTTGCCCATAGTCTTCCATGGAAGCTTTATTTTGATGGATCCTTCACTTAGAAAGGATCAGGGGTAGGAATCTTGTTTGTGACACCCAAAGGGGATCTCATCCCTAAATCTTACAAATTACAGTTTCCTTGTACCAACAATGTTGCAGAATATGAAGCTCTTGTACTTGGACTCCAGCAGGCCATACAATAGAAGATTCTCACTTTATTGGTGCTTGGTGATTCATAATTGTTTATCAAACAAGTTATGGATGAATATCAAACCAAGGATGACACGTTTCTTCCCTACCGTCATACAGTCAAAGATCTCAAAATGCATTTCACTAAGGTAATCTTCCAATAGATCCCTTGCATGAACAACAAAGCAACAGACACCATGACAACATTTGGGTCCTTGATCACTATGCCCGAACACAGTGCACGGTGTGATTTTCTTGTTGAGAATCTTACTGTCCCTGCGTATGACAAACTAAATTCTGAAATGGTTTGTGAAATTTCTGATCTCAATTCCCCATGGTACCAAGAAGTATATTCCTACCTTTGCGATGGACATACCCCACTTAGTTTAACCCCCAACCAACATAAAAATTTCATTCACCACACTTCCTGATACACAATTCTTGCTGATACCCTTTTTCGAAAGCATTTCGATGGAACTCTTTTAAGGTGTCTGATTTCTGATGAAGCACAAACGTCCTTGGAGGAGGTACATCAAGGAATCTGCAAGGCTCACTCTAGTGGACTTACTTTGGCCAAGAAGTTGTTACGCACTGGATATTACTAGCCTACTATGGAGTAAGATGCCTACAACTATGTGAAGAAGTGTGTGCCTTGTCAGTAGCATGGAAATTTGATACACGCTCCCTCCCAATCCCTCCAGCCCACCATCACCCCTTGGCCTTTTTCACACTGGGGTCTCGACCTCATTGGCCAGATTTTCCCTAATTCTTCCAATGGCCATAAATACATCCTTGCTTCAACAAAGTACTTTACCAAGTGGTTCAAAGCTATTCCTCTCACCCACACTACTGGAAAATAGATTTCAAAGTTTATTTTGAACTATCTTATCTGTCACTATGACATTCTTCAGGACATTGTTACTGATAATGGAGGACCTTTCAAGAACAAGGATGTCATAGAGCTATGTAGGAGATTCAACATTACCCACCATACCTCTTCCAAGTACTTTCTGTAAAGAAATGGTCAAGCTGAGGCTACGAATAAAACCATCCCCAGAATCCTCAAGAAAATGGTTGATGAAGCTGGCTGCAATTGGCACCTTCACCTCAACCCTGCCTTTTTAGCTTACCGCACCTCCATTTGAACCCCCATGGGAGCCACTCCCTTAGCCCTTGTTTATGGGACTGAGGCTATTCTACCCATTGAAATTGAGCTACCTTCCCTCATAACTTCTCTCAAGAATCTGTTGTCCGAAGAAGAATATAGAGTTGTCCATTTGCAAGAGCTGGAACTCCTCAATGAGAGATGCCTCAATTCCCTAGACCACCTTTGCGTGTATCAAAATCACCTTTACCTTCAGTTCAACAAAAGGATCAAGCCTCGTCAGTTTGAGGTTGGTGATCTTGTCCTGTAACACAATATGAAGAACCTCCAGAACTGTGAAAAGAAAGGAAAGTTCAAGCTTAATTGGTTGGGTCCCTTCATTTTCACAATAAAATATAGTTTCGACGCTTATTAGATTGCATCACTAGAGAGAGATCCACTCCCTGATCCTGTAAATATTGTACATCTCAAGCGCTTCTATGCTTGATTCGTCAGTAGTCCATTGTAAAATAGAAATATTCAAAAATAAAAAAAATAAAAAATTCAAAAACATTCAAAAAAGCAATCAGAAAAGAAAAAAGAAAAAAAAAAAGCATAAAAAATACAAAAGCTTTAAAAGAATATCAAAAAAGAAAAAGAGAAAGAGAAATAAATTCATCCATCTGTGGAAACCACTTCGGTGGCGCAATGGATAAGTACCATGGTGAAAACCTATTTCAGGCGCCATGTGTAGTCAGATCCACCATCTGTTCCCACATTTTTTCCAAGCAGCCTACATCATCTTCCATAATAAATGTCACTACCTATATCTGTGTAGGTAGTTCCTTGGCCATTTTCCACCTCTGTAATAAAAATTCCCGTACGACCGAGCTTACCATATCAACACTAAGATTTTTTCTAGACACAGTGATCACAAATGTTTCCAACAAATCAACAGATAGATTGACTTTCCTAATGATCATTCTATCCACAAGCAATTGCCAGCGATTTCCCATTTTTATCAATCAAATCTTTGGCCCATAAGGATGCATCCTTCTGGTGTCGGCTGTTCTATCAATCCTCACATCAAAATTTTTCATGGTTTGAACTTTTGGACTGAATAACCAATTGGTCAAGATGCCTTTTTGTTGATTTTATCTTGTGTTTTACTATGTCCTTATCACGACAGCCTCGATCTTTGACATCTTGGTTCGTTATGGTGATGCAGGAGCATCCTGGGTGTAAGGGCAATCTTGCATCACCCAAAAATATTTCTGTTTTCTTTTCAATAAGGGCTACCTTGTGCAGAGCTGCTATTTATGGAAACTTGCTATTTTTAGTAAG
>MU223224.1:4645692-4679076 GCA_018584345.1 Thuja plicata | reverse complement strand
AAAATTTTCGGGTTTCAAAAGTTATTTTGAGCCGACTTTGATGTATTAAAATGAAAAATAAAATAATTCCAAGTTTGGTCGGCCCTAAGGGCTAAATTTCTGGAACCTTCTCAGGCGGTGGAAATTGGCTATATAAAGAAGGCCCGTAGTGTTGTCTTAGGCAGTTCGGGACAGTTCTGGGTAGATCGGAGTAATAATTCGAGGCTTGTCCTACAGAATATTGTAAGTGAAATGCCCATGTGGCTTTGCATATTGTAATTCTGAAAGTTTGTAATTCCACATTTGTGGAGATAATAAGAAGCCCATTTTCTGTTCTTGCAAATTGTTGTTGTTTCTCTATTTCTGTTATGTGTTTGTGGCATTAAGGGGAGCACCCTTCATCATATGGTGAGTATATAGTGAAATACATGTCATTTGTGGTATGATCTACTTGTCATAGTTTGTTAGTGCATTTATGTTTTGATATTTGGTTATGACTATATATGCCCCACTGGGCGCAGGATTCATGCATCTCAAATCCCTCAAAAGATCTGGATGTACTGTGTCTCCTCATGAGTAACATTTCATAGATCTCATCATATCTGATATCTCGCATTCTTGTTCTTAACAACCTATTTGTCTGAGGGTCTAGTCCACACAAAGGAACCATGTCACTTTTGTTTTCTAGCACATGGTACATAACTCCTTTTACAATATCAAACTAGGGTGTGCTCTCCAGCATTAACATGGTATCAATCCCACTATCATCATGTAGTTAGTCTTTTTAGTTAGGTCATATTGTACTTTGATTTTTCTCTTGGGAAAGGTTTCTATTTATTCCTCCTATCCAGTCACCTAAGTGATTTTATTAGACCTATTTGATACACACAAAAATAGTGTCCTCATGTGTCTCATCTTACATTCATTCATTAGGTTAGTTTTATCCATTCAGTTCATTTATTAATGATTAATCATTACAGTTATAGTGCTCATTACAGATGCATTTAGTTGCATTATTACTTCATTCATTCATCATTACTCATTAAGGTTACATTTAGTTACTTCATTTATTATTGCATTTAGTTCCATTACATATTTTAGTTGCATTGTTACTTCATTTATTAAAATCATTATTCATTACCATTGCATATAGTTACATTTCATTCATTTAGTTGCATATTTAAGTCCTTAACATTTTTTAGGATCCATTCATTTTAGATTCATTTCACAAATCATATATGCATTTACATTTATTAATCATCACATTACATCAATACATGACAAAATATATCCATCTATAAGCATTAACACATCACATATAACATCTATATATATCTGCATCTCATCCCTGCATCACAAATACGTCAGCATATTCATATACATTCATCTCATCCTGCATATTAGTCATAAACATCATATAACATATGTAATATACCATCATAATGCATCCATACATCCTGCATAAACATCACATCATATAGCATCATAAATAAAGTCCATAGGTCCAAATAGTCCACAAAGTCCATGTATATATCTCAAAATGTCAAAATCATACATAATGTGTCAAAAATGTGTATCAAAACTAGTCTAAGACTAAATCATGATGGTGACCGTGATGGTCCTACACCACTGTCTCAGCGCGGTGGTAACCCCACCGATCCCTGTGAGCCTCATCTTGTGCTCTTTGTCTACGCCCTCTCTGAGTAAGTAGGTTTTCATGCCTCCTCTAGCACTGTGCTGTGATAGAGTCCCATATAGTATGTGGCCTCTCATCCTCTCTGCCCAGCCTCTCTTTGCGCTGCCATCATCTGACCCAGACCTGCAGCCCTGCCTACCAACTGAGCTATATCTCAATTTGCTCTGTAATCCTCCACACATCTTTGTGGTAGGTCTCGCTCTGTGATAAGAGCTACTATCTATGCTGACATTGCTGCCAGCTCCTTTGAAGGATCACCATGCTCCTCAATAATGGCAAACTCGCCACTATCCACCCGAGCCTGTAAAATATCTAGTGCTCTCTTTGCATTATCCCCCCAAGTAGTCTCTTCTTCCAGCTCCCCATGTACCTTAGCCAGCTCTATCTATAAGCTACTCACTGTGGCCTGAGCAGTTTCTAGAACCCCCTACAGCCTCTAGATCTCTGCTTGCACGCCCACCTCGATCGCCCGAGATGTCGCTAGCAAGCCCTATACTCTACCTAGCTTGGTCTGTAGACTATCTCGCTCTACTATAACTGTATCATGAGTATCCTAGGCCACATAGCATGCTGGTGGTACCTATCCTGGTGGCCCTTATGGCACTTGTCCTTGTCTTGGTGTCCCCTATGGCCCTTTTACCTATCCTGGTGGCCCCTATGGATCATGTCCCTATACTTGAGCCCCCGACACTATGGGAGGCTGCCTCCCCGCTGGTAACTCCACATGTTCTCTCTCCCTTGGCATTGCAACCCTAGGCTAGAATATCCTCCCTCTGACCCCTGCTTTGCCTCCCCCATCCTCATCATCATCATCTCCGTCCTGACCCTCTCAATCTCCTTTGGCCCCCGGCTGCTCATCCTCCTGCATGATCCCTGGTATTGTCAATCTGATTGGTCTATGAGCAGCCCACTACTGAGCGTATGCTGGGACTATACCTACATCCTATAATAAATCTCATGCTCTGATCCATGGGACCTTGATCATCCCCATAAATGATGCTTGTGCTATGCAAGGATTAGCCCCCATCCCCCATATACTCCCCACCTCTCGAGTCACCAATGGATGTGGGAACTTGTCTGGAATAGCCTCCTGTATCTATCCCATCTGTCTCTGTACCCTGGATGGCATATAGCAGGAGATGATGTATGTCATCCTCCTGATCAACCAACAGTCAGTCTATACAAACCTCATATAATATGATTCATAAAACTCATCCTCTGCGTATCCATCTTGCTATGGGATCTCATGACCCCAAGCCTCACACCCCGCATAGGGTGCCCACTGTATGTTCCCCATCTCATCAAGTCTACGTCGCTAGTACCTAACTGAATTTGTGGCCTCATAGCTAATGGGTGGCCTATATCGGCATACAAATGGCTTGTAAGTTGCTCTAGTCTCACGTAGCCTAATCAGTTGTATGACTGCAATATGCTCCCAGGCCCATACCAGAAGAAGAGTGCATCCAGGACCTAGTGCCCTACCCTTACAGTAGGCGCACATGTGTAGATCATAATATAACTGATCAAGGATGGTATATCCCTAGCACTACTGGTCTCCATCCTCTACCATGCTGCTAAGAACCCATGCCCAACCCATAGGGAATCCCTTGCCTACATGATCAGGCATCAATCGCCCCCTATCAATCCAGCTAAGTATAGGGTGACCCATCGCAGCCATGGCTCCATCATCATCGCCCCTATCCAGGATATCCACTATCATGTGGTAGGTAGATCTACAAATCTCTGACCAAATTCCATCTCCATGTATGGCTCTGACCCCTCAATGTAATACTCGAGTATCAGCCCCCGAATCAGCACTCTGTAAATCCTCCACACGTCATGTAGGGTGATCGTCGCTTCCCCTATTGGGAAGTGAAAGCTAGAAGTGGTACTATGCCACCTCTCAATCAGGGCAGACATGAGCACATTATGCGCTTGTAGATGAGGCCGATGTCGTACATGCTCAAGCCCACGTAATGTGACAATCCTCCACTCCGCTACTGTCAACTGCTTCTCGAGCTCCATAGTCACTGGGTAGCACTCCCTCGCCCAGAAGGTGATGGTCTCCTCCTACATCCAGCAAGAAAATTTCAGGCATCAGATAGCATTACGAGGTATCAAAAAATGTCCCAGGCCTGTTTGGGGCATCAAAAAATGCTCCTAGACTCTTGTCTTCCCTCTTCTTCCTCTTTTTTCTTCCATTTTTGGGTCAACTCATGTAGACAGTGGTTGACCATCATAGACGATGGAATTTTGCAATTGCCCATTTGTTGAGCTAGTGGATCTTTGCAGACACCAGTCTGCAGAGATGGCGATTTCTACTACCGCCTCTTTGCCACGCAGATGGCTGCCTGATGGAGTCTTAAATCCGCTGTCTCTGCTACCCAATCTTCTCTCCCTCTATGTCCTCATAGATAGAGATCACATGATCTCCATCTACACAGATGCTGATCCTTGATCGGTCATCTGTGAGGATGGTGGTCTATCGATCACCGTCTGCGCAGACAGTGGTCAGGTGACCGCCGTCAGCGCTGCGCACCAACTTTTGGATGCATTTATGATGCCCTAATGACCTATGAAAGTATTAAATGCATAATTGACTAAGAGGTGGTCGACTACTCATTGGTGGTCCCGCATCTTCTGGTAATTGATGCACCTAGATGTGCTTTGCAAGCTGTGCATGCTCTCGCTCTACTGCCATTACTCTCCTTTTCTTCTCTCTTTTTGTTCTTTGTGAATGAAAATGACTTTTTTATGGGCCCCGATGGACTATTTATAGCCCCTTGGGCCTCGTTTCTTCCTTTTGTCTCCCCAGTCCCCATTCTGGTCCCCATTTTTCCTCCATTTTTCTAGGACACGCCATGCAATTGGTCTGCTTTCTCCATTTTCCTGCCTTTTTTGAGAAAATTTTATTAAAAATTTGTATTTTTTTTATTATTTTCTCAAGGGGGCAAATTCATCCACTCTCGCTGCCGTAGGTTTTCCTGACCTCTCTTGGGCATCTTATTTTATTTTCTTTGACGCGACACCACTTTCGACACCGCATCAAAGAGGGGCAAAATGTAGATGTCTAAAATCATCCTTATATTAATTTAATTAATATTTCTATAACATTATAGTTAATTTTAATTAATTATATTTGTTATATTCTTCTATCTATTTAATTAAATATGATTCACTTTCCTTAGTATTTAAATTTAATTTAAATACTACCCCCTTTTGATGTATTAAATCTTACTTAATACATTATCCCTCATTAATACCCTTTAAATAAATTTTTAATTTATTTATTCCTCCACATGACTTAAATTCTACAAACTAAATTAATCTAAATTTTAAATTTAGATTAAGGTAATTTGAACCTAGATCCTACCCTACCTCACATCACTCTCACCAAATAAACCTATTCACTAATTAAGTAAGGTTAATTAGACTATTTTCTTGGTTCCTACACAAATTAGTCCTAATTATTTGCTCACATATGTGCGAGAAGATTTCTAAAAATTGTCTTTTCCAAATAATCCTTATTTGGTGTCAACAATGTTTCTTACACCCATGATGACACCTTCTTACACTTTCTAAAAGTGTTTCATTGGCCCAAATCTCTTACACCTCTTACAAGATCCTTCAATGTGTACTTTAAGTACACTTTGACCCATCACATCCAAAGGTTCTCACACATGTGTGAGCATAGTGGGCCTCTTACATGACTTATGTGTCCCTCATGTGGCACCTATGTGGATGCCACATGAGCTCCACCTCATCCAATCCCTCTCTCTCCTCCAAAATATCTATAAATAGAGGCCATTGTCAAAAGCAAATCATCTCCCTTTTATGCATTGTTATCATGCTAGTTTAGTTCTAGAGAAATTTAGTATTTTCATAGCAATCTTAGTTTTTAGTTAATACTTATTTCATTTTGAATCTAGATATAATATCTTAGGTCATAATGGAATGAATCTTAGCTTAGATCTTGCATACCATCCTAGTTAAATAATTGAATCATCATTTTAGATTAATGCTTACATCTTCATCAATGGTGAAAGCTTGAGACAAGTTCCTTATACTTGTTCTTTGAGTTATTAGCTCATCTTTTTCATTGCATTTCAAGTGGGATTAGTATATTGTGTTGGGAGAGCACACCCAGCAAGTTCTCTAAGAGCTCATCAGAGGTTGTGATGGATCTCTTGTTATTTTTGTAGTATGCTTTTAGACATGTTAGTATAGTTGATTGATTTATACCTCTAACATTTGCATGTCTGAGCATGCTCCCAATAGGTAGGTTTCTAGCATATACAGGTAAATTACCAATTGTATGTTTTAATTGTAAAGAGGTTGGACACTTTGCTGCAAGATGTCTAAACAAAAGAAAAGATGATAGAAGTAATGACATAACATATGAGAAGAAGTTTGATAGAGGTGATAATAGAGATTACTGAAGAAACTGACAGTCTGAAAGAAGAGATACCCAAGACTACAAGGACAAAGGAAAGAAATCTTGTTACCTAGCTGAGAATAGAGCCGATGATACTAGCACCAAATCTGAAGAAGACATTGAGATGGTATTTGTAGCCATGAAGGATGACTCAGACAAAGAAGAAGAAATGTATGTAGAAACTGCACTCATATCTAAGGTTAGTAAGAACAATATCTAGATCATAGATAGTGGCTGCACTCACCACATGACGGGTGATAAACAAAAATTTTAAACTTTTGAATACTATAATGGCGGATCAATAAGAATGGGTAATGACACACTTTGTCCAGTTGAAGGTAAAGGAACCATAATGTTGAATAACCTGATCAAATGTGAAAATCATTACTGGGTAAAAGGACTAAATTATAATATGTTAAGTGTTTAACAGCTAAACAATACAGGTCACTAAGTAGCATTTGAGATTAAGAAGGCAAAGATCTTCAATGAATTAGGAAGGTTGATCAGAACCGGTGAGCAGACAAAAAGTAACCTTTTCTATCTTGATGACATTAACACCACTTGTTTAATAGATAGAAATGAAGACATATGGTTGTGGCACAAAATATTGTGTCATGTGAATTTTGACATGATAAAGATAAGAAATAAAAGGAATATCAGAGGCTTACTGAGCATGACAAAGCCCAAGCATATCATGTGCAAGAACTGTAAAAAAGGTAAGATGACAAAGTCTAGTTTCAAGAGTAAAACCCGTACATCTAATGCAATTCTAGAATTAGTCCATACTAACCTATGTGGACCCATGAGGACAAAGAGTTACTATGGAGATAGGTATTTCATTCTCTTTTTTGATGATTATTATAGAATGCTGACAATTATGTTCTTAAAAGATAAATCAGAAGCATTCAAGATGTTTAAATGGTATAAGGCTATGGTAAAAAAAAAAGTAATAGGAAATTGAAATTCTTAAGGTCAGATAGAGGAGGGGAATTTATTTTAGATGAATTCACTAATTTCTATAATGGGCATGGAATTAAAAGACAGGTTTCTGCACCAAGAACACCACAAAAAAATGGAATTGCTGAGAGGAGAGACAAATCAATTGTTGACTATGCAAGAACATTGATGATTGAGAAAAGAATCACTCCAACTTTTTGGAGGGAAGTTTTTAGTATTGCTATCCATACATTGAACATAGTACAATTAAAGGACACAAAGAAGACACCCTATGAACTTTGGTATAGTTACACACCCAATGTATGTTAATTCAGAATCTTTGGTAGTCAATGTTATATTTTGAAGGATGATAGAAATGGAAAGCTTGACTCTAAAAGTGATGAAGGTATCTTTCTAGGGTAATCCACCAAAAGAAAGGCTTATAAATGTCTTAACAAGATCATTGAAATTATAAATGTAAAGATAGATGAATTTGCAAAAAAGAATGAAAAGGAAAGCACAAGAGAACTAGAGGACTACAACAGGTTTGTTTATACTGAAGAACCTGACACTCTACCTAAGAAATGATGTATCAATCCTGAGCAGCAGAACATTACACCCGAGCATCAGGCTGCAATTACCAAAAATCAAGATAATACTCAAGCTGATGTACCAAGCGATGGAGATCAGAACAAAGGTCAAGAAGATGATAAGAATGAAAAAAAAAGAGCTGAACCAAAACTTGCCAAGTATTTTAGAAGACATCATCCATAGAATCAAATCATAGGAGACAAGAAGGCTAGAATGAGAACAAGAAGTAAGTCACTAAACACTAGATGTTTACTTTGTGATTTTGAACCTAAATCTGTTAATACTACATTTGAGAATGAAACATGGGTCAGTGCTATGAATGAAGAAATAGAATAGATTGAGAAGAAAAGTACATGGACACTAGTACCAAGACCAGATGACAAGAATGTCATCGGTACCAAATGGATATTCAGAAACAAGCTGAATGAGAATGGAGAAGTCACAAGAAACAAAGCAAGGTTAGTATGCAAGGGATATGCATAAGAAGAAGGAATTGATTATGGAGAAACATTTGCACCCATTGATGGACTATAAGGAGTTAGAATATTACTTTCTTATGCTGCATTAAAAGGATTCAAGGTATACCAGATGGATGTCAAATCTGCATTCCTAAATAGAATACTAGAAGAATAGGTATACATTGAACAACCAGAAGGGTTTGTTGATCCAGAAAAGAGGAACATGGTATGTAGACTACATAAAGCCTTGTATGGATTGAAATAAGCACCTAGAGCTTGGTATGAAAGACTTCACTCCTATCTCATTAGCATTGAATTTACAAGAACAAGTGAAAATAACAATATGTACTTAAAAGAAGATACTGATGGTAATATTCTGATTGCTGAAATATTTGATGATGATATCATTTTTGGGGGAAATGAAATTTTATGCAAATCCTTTGATAATGAAATGAGAAAATAATTTGAAATGTCTATGTTCGGGGAGATCAAATTCTTTCTTGGTCTACATATTCTTCAAAAAGATGCAGGCATATATATCACTCAGTCCAAATACATCAAGGAAGTGCTGAAGATATTCAAGATGGAAGACTCTAAAATAGTTGGAACACCTATGGCTACCAGATCTAAGCTGACAAAAGAGGACAAATTAAATGAGGTAAATCAGACCTTGTATAGATCAATTATTGGAAAACTAATGTATGTTGTTCATACAAGACCAGATATAGCACATGTAGTTGGAATAGTTGTAAGATTCTCTGCTAATCCCAAAGAATCATATATGACTGTTGTCAAGAGAATTCTAAGATATCTGAAGAACACCAAGGACTATGGCTTATGGTATAAAAGAGAAGGTAAATTTGAGCTACAAGTCTATACAGATGTTGATTGGGCTGGAAACATTGATGACCGAAAGAGAACAACTGGAGGAGCATTCATCATGGGTGAAAAGCTTGTCACATGGATCAGCAAGAAGCAAGGATGCATCTCTCAGTCTACTGTAGAAGCAAAGTATGTGGTTGCTGCTGAAAATTGCTCCAATATTGCATGGATCAAACAGTTACTAGAAGGTATGAATATGAAGATCCTTGAACCAGTGATTATTTATTGTGATAATACAAGTGCAATTAACATTTATAAGAATCCAGTCATGCATGCTAAGACTAAGCATATTGCTATCAAGTATCACTATCTAAGAGAATAAGTGAAAGCAAAGGAGGTGATACTAGAATATGTTCAATTGAAGGAACAATTAGCTGATATATTCATAAAGCCATTATCAAAAGATACATTTGAGTGCTTAAGATAGAGACTAGGGGTATAACCCTTGTCTATTGGTTAGTAATCTAAATAGGAGGCTGCATCAGCCTACATACAATTAGAAGATCACTCATGTTGATGCAAGAACCAAGATGAATAGCAACAGATAGATCTGTACACAGCAAGGTACAAATTTGCACCGAACGCCAGAGAATGTATTGCTGATGGAAAAGGAAATTCAAGGAATATATTATATAAATGGATGTAAGATGATATAGAAGAATTATTTGGCATTTTTGTCAAAGGGAGAGATTATCTCATTATCATAAGGGAGAGAGATTCATTATCATAAAGAAGAGATTATCTCATTGATCAGAAAATATTATATCATTATCCATGAAGAGAAGTTCCTAAGAATCAAAAGTAAAATTTAATCCTTATCCATAGGGAGAGATTACATATGACATATCCATCTAAGGGAGAGAGTTCATACAATGGGAGAGATTGTTGTCAAAGGAAAAATATATTATCAAGAAGAGGAACAGTCAAGACAGATCACATATCAAAACAAAGATAGAAGATGCTACATATCTATCCAGTGAAGGGATTGAAGATGGAAGAAAACAACTCTGCAAGAAGCAAATCTAAGCTATATGAGCTTATCGAGAGCCAGACATTTGTAATAGTTACAATTGGAAAGATTGATGAAAATATTATATTTCATATTGTATTAGTAATAATATAGTGTGATAATGTAGTGTGTTGCCATCAATGCCAAAGGGAGAGATTGATGACATGTAACTAATTGAATGTTTGAAGATGTTAAGTTGATCACCGAAATGCATAAAAGATAATGCAAGACATTAAATCAGTTAATGGATTGTATTTTCATTGATGTCAACTTGATATAATCTAATCGGTTATAATCAAAGTGTCAAAGACTTCAGAGAATCAGAAAGATAAAGATTATGCTTTCAGTAATGCTTAAAAGACAAGCATTCACTAAGTGACTTCAAACACTGACGGCTAGTTGAACCCGATGGATAGAGATCACCGAATGTTAGGTCACAGTGATGCCTGAGAAAAGAAACTGATGAGCATTACCGAAGAGGAGAATCACAAGCATTACCGACGACTAGAATTACAGTGTTAACCAATGAGCATAACTTTGCAGTGAATCCTGAAGGAAAGAAATCACTGACGGATAGACAACCTCGACAAAGTATCCTGAGGTAAACTAGAGTGTTGACCAAATCTATAAAAGAGTTAAAACACCAAAGTTAATTGAAGTTCAGAAATGACAAAATATCTACCTGACAAAGCTAAAAATAGACTTAACTAGTTTTTATCTTTGTTTTCATCGACAAGATAAAGCTAGAGATAAGTAAAGGATTTAAAGTTGTTTTGTTTAGTTGGAAAGAATATTTCTACGAGATAAAACAAGAGTTTTACTTTAAATCAAGATTGGATAAGATTGCGGATCATGCCAAGATCAAGAAAATCAAGAAGAGAGAAATGATGATATCATGTCTATAAAAGAGACAACTTAATTCATTATGAATTAAGGGGAGTGAATGAAAAAGAGGATGTTGAAGAGAAACTAATGAAGAAAAACTTCATATAGTCTTGATCAATCAAGCTGAGGAAAGAGCTAAAGATTTTTGCGGACACTGAGAAACAAAGCATAGCATCATTGAGAAGAAACAAAAGTGGAGAAAAGGTATTAAAAATATATATTGATCATAATGATTTAATGAGCTTACAATAGATCTAAAAATCTGCAAGTATAAGTTGTATATGTGAACAGATCATACTGTTTCAGTTTAACTATTGATTCAGAAAGTCTCTTAACCGAGCAATATTTAAAGATCCTTTTGATATTGAGATACATCCCAAGGAGTATCAAAATGTTTAATCATGAAGATTGCATGAGATGCTAGATACCATTTGACAAACTAGGGTTTGGTCATAGAAGGTAGCATAGAGATGCCTGATATCAAGTGACAAACTAATCTTTTAAATCCTCTAACAAGGTCACACCTAACAGTGTGTTTGTAACCTTTAACAGAGTTGGCTCTTCAGCGAGCTCACTTTAGAAGAGTGAAAATTTTGGGTTACCAGTCCCAAGTGGTTTTTCCCTTAACAGGGTTTCCACGTTAAAAATTCATGTGTCAATGTATTTATGAGTCATTACTTTAGTTTTTTTAATTACGCATAACTAATCTAGATTGATCGGTATACACTAAGCTATTTACTATTATTCGGTAAATTGAAAGACTTCTATTCGATAAACATAAAGAATAAGTTTTAAAAGGTAAGTCCGAGTAGTATTTATTAGATAAGTATATTTGAAGGCATTCATCTTAGAGGACTGAAGATAACTAGAGGCTTAATATTGTGGTACTAAATTTTTGGGTTGATTATTTGGAATATTTTTGAAGCCACTAATTCACCCCCCCTCTGAGTTATTACTAACACACACACCTCAAGTTATTTAAGATATTGTTCCCTTAAAATGTCATTATCAATTGTACCATTAAAAGAGACTCTCAAGGAGGGTATTTATAATTCCAAGGATATAATTGCACCAACACCATAAACTAGATTGTAAGGAGTTATTGTTGTGGCAATGTGAACACTTGTCTTATAAGTCCATACGACATAATTCAACTGTGTATGTCAATCCTTAGCGTGTTTTTTTATAGTCTTTTTAATAATTTGTTCAATGGTTTTGTTAGATACTTTAGCTTGACCATTAGATCAAGGATAGTAAGGGGTAGAAAAGAGTTGTTTGATATGGTATTTTTCCAAGAATTATGTTACTTCCTTGTTTTAAAAAGAAGTACCATTATCAAAGATTATTTTTGACGATATACAAATCAAGAAATGATGTTTTCTAGAATAAAATTACAAATGACATAAGCTATAGTAGATAAAAGAGGCAATTCTTCTACCTATTTGGTAAAGTAATTAGTAGCAGTGATGATGTATGTGTGTCCTTAGGAAGGAGGTGATATTTTTCCAATGAGATCCAAGCCCCACAGATTAAAAGGAAATGTAGCTACCTGAGAGAAGAGTTCATGTGCAGGAGCATGGATGAGATTATTGTGTTGTTGAAATTGAGGATATCATTTGATAAAGGAAAAATAATCTTTCTCCATGGTTTTGCAATAATATCCCATACGAAGGAGCTTGTTAACTAAGGACTTTCCACCAAAATTCCCACCACAAGATCCTGAATGAGCTTCTTGTAAAGAAATGGGGATCTCATTTTTATCAAGCCATCAAAGTAAAAGACCGTTTTAAGAGTGCTTATAAAGATGTCAACAAGGATGATATATCTTTTAGTAAGTTTTCAGATTTAAGCTCTAGTATTCCTTGTTGTTGATTCAGGAAAAGTACCATCTTTTAAGTAATAAAAGATGTGTGAATACCATTCATCAAAATGAAGACTGAAACAACAAGTGTCATCATTAGAGATTTCAGAGATAGCAGGATTGATAAGATTATTTATAGTGAAATGATATCTTTCAAGGATGTTTTCTAAGGAGATAAGAGAAGTTGTGCTTGCCATGGTGTCTTCATGTCTATTAGCTTTATGAGGTAGGTTTGAAATAGAATGAGAGGAGAATTTAGAAAGAAAAGCTAAGGCTAGATTGTGGTAGTGAGTCAACTTAGTACATTTAGCTTGATATGTTCCATTAATATATTGCACATTCAATTGTAAATCTCTAAATATTTTAATATTTTTCACTTTAAGGGATAAATTTTCTTTTAGTCTAGCAATAAGGGCTTTGTATTATGCAATGTTGTTAGTACAAGAGAAATTAAGACAATGTAAAATAGGTATAGATTTATTTGAAGGAGATACTAGAATAACACCAACACCGAAGCCCATTTTTCATCAAGATCCATAGAAGTATAATTCTCATGTGACTTGTGCTGAACATGCTGAATAATTGAGTGGGGGGTGAATTAGTTATTCCTACACAACTTTACAAAACTTTCTCTCTGTTGGTTAAAACTTAAAAATTTCCAATAACAACTCAATATTTGTCAGTTTAGCACATTAAACATCCACAAAAAATACAAACATGAAATGCACAAGAAGACCAAAACAGAGAACACCAAATTTTATGTGGAAACCCCAAGATGGGTAAAACCATAGAGAAACTGATTCACATGAAATGTAAAAACACATGTTAGGGTGACACCAGTTAAGGTGATTTTATATAAAGTCTCATTTCCAAAAATTATCATTGTAAGAAGGCTCACTACCGGTCGGCTCATTGTCAATAAGAGGCTCACTGTCAATAAGAGGCTCACTACCAATACAAGGGCTCACTGTTGAAAGGTATGAAAATAAGTAGAATCCACCTCTAATATCTACAGACTATTTTGCACAAACATGGATCTCCTTCACATGAATTCATAGTCACTTTACATATAGCAGAGATATACAACACATACATTCACTTGTACACACAAGTGCTTACAATAAGATTATGTTCATTCCCTACTTATACAACACCATGAGATCCACTAGGTGAGACAGAAAAATTTTAAATAGGTCACACAAATAACATTCTCGCAGTGGGAAGGAATGAAATCAGGACCACATCGACTAATACAAAATTCCACGTTACACAACACCTTCTCCAAGGTACATGGTTCCAATGGTTATGATCAAAATGTTACAACTCCAAAGCCAAGACTAAAAATACATCCATATAGGATTGTGAAAATAATCTACCATATTAGATTCTAGAGACCAAGAACCATTGGTGAACATGCCAAGCACTTCAACCGATACGCCAAATACAAAAACTAATATAGAGTTATTTCTATTTGGAACAATTACCATTTAGAAGTTGAGATATGAGTATGTTGACATCAATTAAAACCATTAATGACAACACCATTTGAAGCATCAACTTAACATTCTAAAAATATCCCCTTTTTTCATTAATGTCAACAATTATAAATTGAAAAGCACATAAAATAACTAGGAAACGTCTCCCCCTTTGAAAACAATAAAAAAGAACTAGGAAAAACTTCCCCTTGCTAAAAGAATCTTCTCCCCTAGAGAGGAAGCCTCCAAGCATCGATCCAGAATGATATAGCTATGGAAAGTACTATATCAATGCACACACTGGTGCATCGAGTGAACACTAAGAAGGGGCAGAACCCCCAAATTACCTTTAAGATACTTGAAAGTATCTTTGCACAAAGGTTTGGTAAATATGTTTATAATCTTCTCCTTTGTAGGTACATACTCCAACTTTACTATGCATTCTTCCACCTTTTCTCTAATGAAATGATATATGGTGTCAATATGTTTTGTTTTTCCATGCATTATTGGAATCTTCGACATACTTATCACATTGGTATTATCACACATGATAGAAATTGGTCCACCAAAACTAATTCATGTATCTTGAAATTTCTATTGCATCCATAACACCCGAGTGCAAGATGAGGACGCTGCAATATAATATGATTCAATAGTGGATAACGTTACAAAATCCTGCTTCTTTCTTCACCAAGAAACTAATTGAGAGCGAAGAAAGAATGCTCCACCACTAGTACTTTTTTTTTCCACAAAAACTTCCCAATCTACACTTGTATATGCTTTAGTGAAAAATACGATTCTGCAGGATACCATAACCCCATATGTTCTATCCCTTTTAGGAATTAGAAAGTGCTTTTTACTGCCATAACATGTGACTCTTTTGGTTCATGCTAAAATATGGCTGCCAGACAAATTGCATACATAATATTAGGTCCAATAGTAGTCAAGTATAACAAGCCTCCATTCATCGACCTATATAGACTTGAATCTTCTTTCTGTGATTCATCTTCCTTAGTCATCTTACTTATGGTAACAATAGGAGTAAAAACAAGATTTGAATTTTCTAAACCAAACTTCTTCAGTAACTCTTTCACATACTTATATTAAGAGATAAAAATGCCTTTGTTGTTTTCACTAACTTGCAATCCAAGAAAGAAATTTAATTCTCCTGTCATTGCCATTTCAAATTCCTTTTGCATTTCTTCTACAAACTTCTTTCACAAGTCACCTTTTCCACCAAATATGATGTTATCAATATACACAAAAACAACCAAGATCTTTTTTGAATTAACCTTAAAGTATAGATTTCTATCGACCCATCCTTTTCTAAATCCTTGACTGATCAAATACTTTTCCAATTTACCATACCAGGCTCTAGGTTCCTTCTTTAGTCCATATAATACCTTTTTTAATCTGCAAACAAAATTAAGATCCTCTTTTGATCTAAAACCTTCTGGTTGTTCAATGTATACTTCTTCCTTTATTTCTCCATTTATGAATGAAAACTTGACGTCCATTTGATAAACTTTGATTTTATTGAATTCTACAAATTCCAAGAACATTCAAATAGCTTCCATCTAAGAAACAAGAGCATAAGTCTCCTCAAAATCAATTCCTTCAACTTGTGAGTAACATATGCAGAGCAAACTTGCCTTGTTTATTACAACTTTTCTACTCTCATCTAGCTTCTTCCGATACACCCATTTTTTACCTATCACATTTTTGTCTTTTAGTTTGGGCACAAGTTCCTAGGTATAATTATTTTCTATCTGATTTAGTCCTTCCTTCATAACATTAATCCCAAATCTGACCATTAGAAGCCTCTTCTATAGACGTAGGTTCAACTTTAGAAAGTAAACACAACAAAGCATGATCTTGTGTTGCTTTACTTCTGGTAATAACACCTTTGTTCATATATCTAATAATCTAATTTTTTGAATGACGCTTATGTATATAGCTTGGTTTCTTAGTAATGGATGTCAGTGTTGGTTTCACTTGAATGTCATCTTCCTCTTTTTGATATTCTTTTCTGTATTCTTCGGTATCATATTCACACTCAAGATGCCTTTTAGGAACCTTCTGAAAATCTTCATCAACCTTCACATTCACACTTTCCACAATCTTGTTCAATCTTTTATTTTAGCACTGATATTCTTTTCTTCTAGAAGAATAATCCAATAACATTCCTTCATCATCCCTGCTATAAATTTTCCAATATTCTCTTCATCTTTTCATATATAGCACTTTCTGCCAAAAATATTGAAATACTTAACTATTGGTACTCTTCGATGCCATAATTTAAATGAAGTCTTGTCAAACTTTCTTTGATATATAAATCTATTGAGAATATATACACCATTATGTACTTCTTCTCTCTAGTATATCTCATGTAGATTTTCTTCTCTCAACATAGTTCTAGTTGCTTCCTAAATTGGCTGATTCATCCTTTTGACAACACCATTTTGCTAAGGTGTTCTTGTTGCTGAAAACTGTCACTTAGTACCATGATTTTCATAATAACTCTAAAATGCATTAGATGTAAATTCTCCACCTTTATCTGATCTCAAACACTTAATGTTTCTACCACATTTAATTTCAACTCTAGCCTTGAATATCTTGAAATTTTCAAATGCTTCAAATTTATCTGCAAGAAATGAACCCCATGTCATCCTTGAATAATTATCAATGAACAATATAAAATAACTTTTACCTTGTAAAAATCTTATTTTGGTCAGACCATAGTGATCAGTGTACACAATCTCGAGCACACCAGTAGATGAATGATCTTTTGCCTTGAATGATTCTCTCTTCTCCTTCCCTTCTTGATAATTCTTGCAAATGATGTTTTTTGGTTTATGTAGCCTAGGTAAATATCTCAGTCCATGAAATGAAATTATCTTCGTCAGATTATTAAAATTAATTTGATGCATCCTGTAATGCCATAGCTAACTATCATCAGTCTGAGATAACAAGAAAATTCCTTAAGATGATCCCTCTAACTGGTACATATCTTTCCTGTTCTCTTCCCTATAGCAATCAGATCTCCATTTCTCTTCCTGATTTCACATCCTTCATCCTTGAAAATAATATCATAACCATTCTCACACATCTATCCAACACTCAATAAATTTTGATACATGACTTCCACATAATAGACACTGTCAGTATTATTATTACCATCAAATATAATAAATCCTTTAAAAACAATACATGTTGTCTTGTCATCACCGAATCTAACAAAACCACTTTCATACCTGCTAAGCGATACAAATATACTTTTATCTCCAGTTATATGATGTGAGAAACCTATCAATTATCCATTCATTTTTCTTTATTCTAGCATATAAAGCAATCTCAACATTCTCATTAGCCTTAGCATAGATGTTAGTGATATCATTTTATATTTCTCTTCTTGTTCAGAATAAAAAAAGCAATTCTCAGTTTATGATTCATCATCTGAGATACTAGCATCTTCATTCACATAGTAAGCCTTTTTTTTAATCTTTTGATCTTCTTCCTAGGAGATTTTTTAGGACATCTAGTAGCCAAATGACCAATCTTAACACATCTAAAGAATTTTAGGGGTAACATATTTTGTACTTTTTGGTACCTTTCCTCAATCTTCTTGCAAAGTTAAACCCAAACTCTTCTTCATCATCACCATTAGGTTCATCTTCTAATTTTGTATCTTTGAATGTTGTCTCTAATCTATTCTTGTCTCTTCCAAAATTCCTTAGCTCAAATACGGTCAGAGTACCAAACAATAGTTTTTTTAGTAAAGTATTTTGGGTCATACACCTCTTCAATTGTTGAAATTTTATCATTGTAAATATTCAGTAATGTCATCAAAATATTCTCTATGAAGTACTCATCGAGAATAGTGCCTCCTTGGTTCTTGACTTCAGTAACTATATTCTCAACTCTCTGAAAATAAATTTTGTTATCTTCTTTATCTTCCATTATCAATTTCTCATATTGTCTCTTAGCTGTCAACTTCTTAGATAACTTGACTCTATCATTTCTTTCATAAATTTCCTTTAACTTTTCCCAAACCATAAGCTATCTTCTTGATGTAATAACCTTAGCCAATTCAGTCTTTGATAAAGAACTAGTAATAGCATACCTCACATTTTCATTTTCCACATATTCCTCAATTTCATCAGGTGTAGTCGATCCATTCTATGGAGGAACATACTTTGACTCTACGTGCTTTCATGTCTTGTAACAAACCATACCATGTATCTTTTCATATGATCTTTCCATGAATTGTAGTCTGATTTATTGAACATAGGAATCGTCAATTTGTGTTCCATCGGATCTACCTCAAGTGGTTAAGTTGTTCTCCAAGGAACCAAAATCTGATACCAATTGTTGAACAAGTTGAATATCTAAGACGAGGTGAATTAGTTATTCCTATACAACATTACAAAAATTTATCTCTTTCTGTTACACTTAAATAGTTCCAATAATAACTTAAGATTTTTTGGTTTATCACATTAAACATCCACAAAAAATACAAACATGAAATGTATAGAAACATCGAAACAGAGAACACCAAATTTTATGTTGAAACCCCAAGATAGGTAAAACCATAGAGAAAGTAATTCTCATGAAATGTAAAAACACCTATTAGGGTGACACCAATTAAAGTTATTTGATACAAAGACTCACTGCCAGAAATACTCACTTCAAGAAGGCTCACGACTGATAAAGAGGCTCACTGCCAGTAGAAGGGCTCACTGTCGGAAGATATGCAAATGAGTAGAATCCACCTCTAAGATCTATAAACTATTCTACAAAAAAATGGATCTCCTTCGCATGAATTCATAGTCACTTTGCATATTCTCCATAGATATGCCACACTTACATTCACTTGTACACACAAGTTCTTACAACAAGCTTATGTTCATGCCCTACTTATACAACACCATGAGATCCACCAAGTCGGCCACAAAATTTGAAATAGGTCACACAAACAACATTCCACTATGGGAAAGAACAAAATGAGAACCACCTTGACCAATACAACATGCCATGCTACAAAACACCTTATCCAAGGTACACGGTTCCAATGGTTGTGATCAACACATTACAAATCCAAAGTTGGGACCAAAAATAAAACTACAAAGGATTGTGAAAACAATCTATTGTAATGTAGATTCCAAAAACCAAGAAATATCGATGAACATGCCAATCACTTCAATCGGTATGTTAGATACAACAACCAATATAAAGGTCTGTAGGTTCACAACAATTACCATTTATAAGTTGAGATATGAGTATGTTGACATCAATGAAAGACATTAATGAAAACACCATTTGAAGCACTGACTTCACATTCTAACATATTTTGTGTCAATAGATAAGAAAAATTCATTAGGAAAAGTGATAGGAGTAGAATTTGAAGTAGGTAAAGAAGATTAAGCGAGATGATCAGTGAAATATTTTCCTTTAATTGATTTTTGAGAAAAAAACTTTAAATCAAATTCAGTCAACCTCATAAATCATTTAGCTAAGTGTCCTAATAAATATGTTTTAGAGAAAAGATGTTTCAACGCATCAAATTTTATGAGAACATTAATTTTGGCATTAAGAAGGTAATATTGGATTTTTTGACAAGAAAAAACTAAATCTGGAGATTTTTTCTCTATCATAGTGTATCGAGTTTCATAATCCACCAAAGTATGGCTGATATAATACATTGATCACTCTTTTCCATTCTTATCATGTTGGGCTAATAAAATAGCTAAAGTGTTAGGATAAGTGAAAGTGTATAGAAAGAATGGATGATCAGGTTGAATGGGTCGTAAGATAGATTGATTAAAAATATATTGTTTGAATTTTTCAAATGTTTTTTTACACTCATCACTACAAGATAAAACAGAGTCTTCCTTTAATGAGGAAGTAAAAGGAATTGTACGATCTACCAGTGTGATACAAAGTGATGAATAGCTTGTATTTTTCCTTGTAAACTATGAAGTTGTGAAATATTTTGGGGAGGTGGCATATTAATAATGAATTTAATATTTATAGTATCCACTTCAATACCCCTATTTGAAATAATAAATCCATGATTTTTTTTAAACTTTCTACACCAAAAGCACATTTTCAAGGATTCAAGCGCATGTTATATTTACGCATCCATTCAAAGATTTGTCTAAGAATAGGAACATGATCCTTATGAGAAATAGACTTGGAAAGAATGTAATCAATATAATCTTCAATAATCTTATGGATGTAATCATTGAAGATAAGGGTCATAGCACGTTGATATGTATGTCTCACATTTTTCAACCCAAAATGCATGACAACCAAACAAAGGGTTCCCCAACGAGTAATCAAAGAAATTTTTTTATTGATCATGAGAAGGAATGAAGATTTCATTATAGCCAAAAATCCATCCATGAAAGATAATAAAGATTGTCCCATTGTATAATCCACAATCTGTTAGAATAACTGAGAGGGGGGGGGGGAGTGAATTAGTGGCATAAAAAATTAATCCAATAAATCAACCCAAAAATGTATACCACAAATATTATACCTCTAGTTATCTTCATTCCTACAAGATGTATGCCTTGTGTGAATCTAACATGTATATACTGCTTTGTGTTTATAATTTTATCCTTTCCTTTAGCTTTACTGAATATCAGTCTATCTTTTCTTAACCTTTACCGAAATACAGTAAATAATTTAGTGTTTACCGATCAATCCTATTTTTGTAATGTGCAAAGAAAAAAATCAAAGCCATGAACCATATACACATTTGACACATGGATTTTTAACATGGAAACTCTATTAGGGGAAAAATCACTTAGGACCGGTAACCCAAAATTTTCACTCTTATGAAGTGAGCTCAGTGAAGAGCCAACCCTGTTAAAGATACAAACACAGTGTTAAGTGCGACCTTGTTAGAGGATTTATCACTAACAGTTTATCACTTGACCTCGCATTCACTATACTTTTAACATGAAAACCTTTTGATACTCCATGGGATGTATGTCAATATATAAAGGATGGTTAAATCCTACTCTGCTAAGAGATTTTCTGAATCAATGGTTAAACTGAAATAGTAGATGATTTGTTTATAAATACAACTTAATCTTGCAGATGTTCAGATCTATTTTAAGCTCATAATACCTCTTTTGATCAATGTTCTCTTCAATTACTTTTCTCCACATTGTTCTTCTCGATGAATGTTGTTTCTTCTCTGTTGCTCAGTGTCTGCAAAATTCTTAGCTCTGTTCTTTAGCTTGTATGATCAGATCTATATGAAGACTTCATATCTTCATCAGTATTCTCTTTAGCATTCCTCCTTTTTTCATAATGAATTACTTGTCTCTTTATATAGACCTGATTTCACCGTTCTTGTCCTTCTTGTTTTCTTCGTTGATCACTTCTTGATCCGTAAAGCTCTCCATGCTTGCTTTAGTTTTAATCCATAAAAATCTCCTTGTTTTCTAGAATAAAACATAATTTAAATCTATTTCTTATCTTTAGCTTTTAACTGATTGATGAAAATAAATTAATCAAATAGTTCACTCTATAAATAGCTCCTGCTAGCTAAGTTGTTTTGTCATATCCTAAATTCAGTTATCGTCAGTCAACACTTCAGTTGTGCTCGGTGAGTACTACAGATAGATCAGGCATCAAATTTAGTTATGTTTGGTGACAACTACAACTAGGTCAGTAATTCTTTCTCAGGTAACACTGTGAAATTCTATGCTTGGGGTTTATTGTCCCTTGGGGTTTATTTTCACTTGGTGTATATGATTACCAATGATAAAAAATTTGTCTCTTCAGATATTTAAGTGTTGTGACAATATGTGTATGAGAAATCATACCATGTCAAGTTGACCTCAATGAAAATACAATACATTAACTGATTTAATGTATTTCATTTACTTTTTGTATCTCAGTGATCATCAAATTTGTCATCTTTAAACATTCAATAACTTATAGTTCATCAATCTCTCCCTTTGGCATCGAGGGAAACATACTACATACTACTAATATAATATGAAATATATCAATTGTAGTTCATCAATCTCTACCAAACTTATTTTTCTATAACCAATACAAATTTCTAACTCTCGGTAAGCTCTTCTAGCTTAGATTTGATTCTTGCAGAGTATTCCCTTCATTCTTTATTCCCTTCACTGGATATATGTAGCAACTTCTGATTTTGTCTCTCCCTTTGTTGTAGAATCTCTTCTCCCTATTCTGGATAGATGTGCACTATTTATCTTTCTCTGATGTTTTCTGTCCCTTTGAATTTTCCTCTCCTTGATGGATAGTTATTTTTATAGATATTTCATATCTCTTTTTCCTTTGACAACAATATATTTCATTGAATACTTCTCTCCATATTCATTAAGTACATCTCTCCCTTTGACATTAATGCCAAACTACATATTCCCTTTTTTTTAATATATTCCTTGAATTTTCTCTCCATCAACAATTTAGTAACTGTGGTATTCAGTGTAGATAAGTACCTTTCTGTGTACTGATAGATCTTTACAGTCCATCTCTTTTCTTGTATCAACCTGAATGATCTTTTGATAATGTGTAGGCTGATGCAACCTCCTAGTTAGCTTAGTGACTAGTAGACAAGGGTCATACCCCTAGTCTCTTCCTCAGGTACTCAAATGTATCTTTAGGCAATGGCTTTATGAATATGTCTGCTAATTGTTCCTTGGATTGAACATATTCTAGTATCACCTCTTTCTCTTGCACTTTTTCTCTTAGGTAATGATACTTTATAGAAATATGCTTTGTCTTAGCATGCATGACAGGGTTTTTTGAAATGTTGATATCACTAGTATTATCACAATAGATAATCACTAGTTCAAGAATTTTCATATTCAAACCTTCTAATAATTGTTTCATCCATGCAATGTTAGAGAAATTTGTAGCAGCAACCACATATTCTGCTTCTACAATGGATTGTGAGATGCATCCTTGCTTCTTACTTATCCACGTGACAAGTATTTCACCCATGAAGAATGCTCCTCCTATTGTTCTCTTTCTGTCAGCTATGTTTCCAGCCCAACCAACACCTGTATAGACTTGAAGCTCAAATTTGCCTTCTCTTTTATTCCATAGACCATAGTCTTCGGTATTCTTTAGATATCTCAGAATTCTTTTGACAATAGTCATGTGAAATTCCTTGGGATTAGCAAAGAATCTTGTGACTATTCCAACTACATGTGATATATCTGGTCTAGTATGTATAACATACATGATTTTTCCAATCATAGATCTATATAGGGTCTGAATTACCTTGGTTGACTTGTCTTCCCTCGTTAGCTTGCATCCAATTTTCATAGGTGTTTCAACTGGCTTGGAGTGCTCCATCTTTTATATCTTGAGAACTTTCTTGATGTATTTGGATTGTGTGATGTAGATGCATGCATCCTATTGAAGAATTTGTAGACCAAGAAAGAACTTGATCTCCCCAAACATTGGCATCTCAAACTATTTTCTCATTTCATCAGAAAATGATTTGCATAACATATCATTACATCCAAATATGATATCAACAAAAAATATTTTAGCAATCAGAATTTTATCACCAACATCTTCTTTAAAGTATAGATTACTGTTATCACTTGTTCTTAAAAATCCAATACTTATGAGATAGGAGTGAGATCTTTCATACCATGTTCTTGGTTCTTGTTTCAATCCATACAAGGCTTTGTGTATTCTGCAAACCATTTTTCTCTTATTAGGATCAACAAACCCTTCTAGTTGTTCGATGTATACTTCTTCTTCTAGTATTCCATTTAGGAATGCATATTTGACATCAATTTGTTATACCTTGAATCCTTTGTAAGAAACATAAGAAAGTAGAATTCTGACTCCTTCTAGTCTAGCAATGGGTGCAAAGGTTTCTCCATAGGCAATACCTTTGTCTTGTGCATACACTTTGCATACTAGTCTTGCTTTGTTCCCCGTGACTTCTCCATTCTCATTTAGCTTGTTTCTGAATATCCATTTGGTACCAATGACATTCTTGTCATCTGGTCTAGGTAATAATGTCCATGTTATGTTCTTATCAATGTTCTCTATCTCATCATTCATAGCACTGACCCATTCTTCATTACCAAGTGTAGTAATGACAGATTTAGGCTCAAAATCACAAATTAAACATCTAGTGTTCAGTTACTTACTTCTTGTTCTCATTCCAACCCTTTTGTCTCCTATGATCTAGTTCTATGGATGGTGTCTTCTCACATACTTGGAAAATATTGGTTCATTTCTTTGCTCACCATTCTAATCATCATCTTGACCTTCATTTTGATCTTCATCGCTCGGTACATCATTATGAGAAATTTCTTGATTTTCGATGTTTGTTTCCTGATGCTCGGGTGCATTGTTCTATCACTCGAGAATGATACACTATTTATCGGGTAGAATGTCAGGTTCTTCACTATAGACAAACCCATTGTAGTCTTCTAGTTCCTTCTTTCCTCATCATTTTTCTCAGCAAATTCATCCACTTTCACATTTTTACTTTCAATGATTTTGTTAGAGGATTTGTTAAGACATTTATAAGCCTTGCTTTTGGTACAATAACCTAGAAATATTATGATGAAGGGGACTCCCCTTAATACCACAAATACACAATAGAAACAAAGAGAAACAACAAAAATTTGCAAGAACAGAAAATTGGCTTCTTATTGGCTCCACAAATGTGGAATTACAAACTTCAGAATTACAATATCAAAAGCCACATGGGCATCCCTTACAATAATCTGTAGGACAAAGCCTCCAATAACCACCCTGAACTGCCCTAGAAAAGACTATGGTACTTCCTTAAATAGGCAATTTTCCACCACCCAAGAAGGTTCCAAAAATCTAGCCATTAAGGCCGACTACCCCTAGCATTTAATTATTTTTCACTTTTATTACAAAAGGGTCGGCTTTAAATATTTACAAAATATAAGATTAGGTAGCCCAACTTCTGGAAGCCATAAATTTTGTACTGTTGCTCCGAGTGGCACTTATAACCACTTTCTGGAAAGGGGAGATCATGATCTACAGTGGCTTACATGCGAAGTGCCAGTCAGCTAGGGGTTCAACCATGATCCAGAGCCTCTAAGGTCCTAAAAATTGAGCTCAAAGGTTTCGCACCCTAAAATCTCAATAGTAAATCCTTAATAAATTTTCCAATACAGATGGTATGGCAATGAAACTCAACTGAAATTCTTATATGACTAAGATGATCTTTCACCTAAAAAATTAGAACATTCTGAGTTAAACTGGCCAACTTACTAAAAATAGCAACTTTTCAAAAATAGCAGCTTTGTAAAAAATAGCCCTTATTGAATAGAAAACACATATTTTTGGGTGATGCAAGATTGCCCTTACACCTAGGATGCTCCTGCTTCAGACACCAAGGGTAATTTGAGAAGTGACCCTATCACGTCTTAGATGTGCAGAGGAAAATGAAGATGGTCGACCTCCTTTGTCAGCCATGATGAATATTCTACAGTTCGTCCTCTCCATTTGACCAGATACTCTTCATATGTCATGTTCCTTGTGCTTCTGCCAACATGATTATCTAGTATATCTTCAATCTCCTTGGTAGCTGAAGTAGTAGATGGAATACTCCATTGTGCTTCTGTGACCTCGCCTTCAACACCCCCTTCATGGTACTCTATCAAATCTAAAATGTTAAATACTGGTGAAATATTCAACTCAGTAGGCAATTCTACCTCATAAGCATTTCCTGAATCATGCTTCTTCAGTATCTTACATGGCCCAAAATTCTACATTTTCAACTTGTTATATGTACCAACTGGAAATTACTCCTTCCGCAAATGAATCATGACTTCATCCCCAACCTGAAATTATTTTTGCCTCCTTCTCTCATCTGCCTTAGCTTTATATTGTGCATTCATTTTTCTAATGTGCTTCCTCACCTCCTCATGGATGTTCTTCAAATTTTTTAAAAAATACTGAGCTTCAACACTACTTATCTCTCCTTTATCTATCTTCCTCAACTCTGAAACATTTCTAGGACAACTTCCAAGTACAATTTGGAATGGTGATTTACTAGTGCTCCTGTTGACAAAGTTATTGTATGCAAATTCTGCCTATGGTAAAATAAAATCCCAACCTGTTGGCTTATCTCCAACCAAACATCTCAACAAATTCCCCAAACTCTTAATCACCACCTCTGTCTGTGCATCATTTTGTGGATAATGTGATGAGCTAAACTTCAAGTCTATCTTCAACTTCTTCCACAATGTGCACCAGAAATATCCAACAAACTTAGTGTCTCAATTTGAATCTATACTCTTTGGTAGACCATGTAGTCTCACCACTTCTTTGAAAAACAATTCAGCCACATGAATAACATCATTAGTCTTCTTACAGGGAATGAAATGTGCCATCTTTGAAAACCTATCAACCACCAAAAATATTGAATCATGTCCCCGCTGAGTCCTTGGTAAACCAAGAAGAAATTCCATACTAATATCCTCCCAAGGCTTCTCTCGTATAGGTAATGGTTGATACAATACTATTTTCTACTTTTCTCCCTTTTGCCATTTGACATACTCTACAACTCTATACAAACTTCTTGACATCTTGCTGCAACTGTGGCCAATGATAATTCTCGCTAACCAAAGCAAGGGTTTTATCTTGACCAAAATGTCTAGCCAATCCTCCACTATGCTTCTCCTTGATGAGATTCTCCCTCATAGAACTTCATGGAATGCACAACTGACTTCCTTTGAATAACATTCCATCCTGAATGATGAAGTCCAGTCACTTCATTCTATCTAGAGTAACAGGTTCTGTACAAGCTTTCCAAGCTTCACCAAAATCAGGATCCTCTGGATAGAAACTCTTGAGTTCCATGAACCTAACCACCTTGATGCGCATCTCTGTTAGCAAAAGTTGCTTTCTGCTAATAGAATTTGCAACTTTGTTAGACTTTTCGCTCCTGTGTTTCAAAACAAATGTGTAACTCTACAAAAATTCAACCCATTTCAAATGTCTTTGATTCAACTTTCCTTAACTATTCAAATATTGCAAAGCTTGATGATCAGTATACAAAACAAACTCCTTAGGAAGTAGATAGTGTCTCCACTTCTTCAATGCTTGAATTATAGCATAAAATTCTTGATCATAAACATAATATTTTCTCTTGGCATCATTTAACTTCTTACTCAAATATGTAACAAGTTTACCTTCTTGGCTCAAAATAGCTCCTATTCTAGTACCACTAGCATCACAGTCTACTTGAAACACCTTAATAAAATCAGGAACTGCTAAAATAGGTTGCTCTATAATTTTTTGTTTTAACAGTTCAAAACTCTTCTCAGCTCCTTTAGTCCACTTAAACTCTTTCCTATCGCCTCTCATTGTTTTAGTCAAGGGACCACAAATACTACTAAAACTTCTGATAAACTTTCTGTAAAAGCTAGCCAAACCATGAAACGATCTTACCTTAGTAGCACTCCTTGGATTAGGCCATTCTAGGATAGCCTGCACTTTCTCTGGTTCCATTTTCAGTCCTTCTACTGAAACTACAAATCCCATATACACTAACTCCTTCATCACAAAACTGCACTTCTTTAAATTAATCAACAAGTTTTCCTCCCTCAACTTCTCCAGAACCCTACAAATATGCATTAGATGCTCCTCCAATGTCTTACTAAAGATCAGAATATCATTTAGGTAAACAATGAAAAACTTACCCAGAAATTTTTTCAAGACCTCATTCATGAGCCGCATGAAAGTTCTTGGTGTATTGGTTAGCCCAAAGGGCATGACCAACCACTCAAGAAGTCTCTCCTTTGTTTTGAAGGTAGTCTTCCATTGATCTCCTTCTTTGATCTGAATTTGGTGATATCCACTCTTCAAAACTATCTTTGAGAAGTACACAGCTCCACTCAAATAGTCCATAATATCATCCATCCGTGGCAATGGAAATCTATACTTGATTGTGATCTTGTTGATAGCCCTAGAATCTGTGCACATCGTCCATTCTCCATTCTTCTTTGGTGCTAATACTGCTAGTACAGAACATGGACTCAAGCTCTCATGAATCAAACCCTTTTGCAGCAACTCTTGCACTTGTCTATTTAGTTCTTCACTTTCTGCTAGTGTCATTCTGTGTGCTTCCTTATTTGGCAAACTGGCTCCTCAAATCAAGTCCATCTGATGAGTGATCTTCCTTACTGGTGGTAATCCATTAGGCACATTATCGGATACAATATCCTAAAACTCATTCAATAGGTTTGCAACTTCTACATGCACATCTTCTACTTCCTCTTTACTAGCTTTTGGAATTAAGGTAAAACACATATTCTCATGCTTCATACCCTCTAGAAATTTTCTTCCATCAACAAAACTTATTCTTTCATTACTACATACCTTTTCTTCTGTATTGTTCAATGGTTTTAGCTTATGTCGCACTCCATCCTTTGTTAGGGAATATGTATTTGCACAACCATCATGTACAACATGCCTATCAAACTGCAATAGCCTTCCTAGCAACATACGACAAGCATCCATAGATATAATATCACATAGTACCTTCCAATCTTGAACTTTACTAGGCACTATTCATTAACCATGACCTTGTGGTCATCCTACACCCAGGCGATCCGGTATAGATGTGGGTGTTTCTGCCTTTTGAGCTTCAACTTTGGGATCATCTCTTCTGACACCAGATTGTCAGTACTTCCGCTATCAATAATCACATCACAACGCTTATTCTGACACTTGCACCTAGTTTGAATTAAGCTCCTCCTTTCCTCAGGTTCATTTTCATGACTCAGAAGTACTCTTCTGTTAACTACGACTTCTTGTCCTTTAGCATCTTCAGAATGAGATTATTTTTCATCTTTGTCCACATGTGCGACTCTAGCCTGGCCTTCATTTCTCCTATTTTCCCTTCCTTGGCATCGAGGACATTCATATTCCCTATGATCTTCTTCTCCATAGTGAAAACATGTTCCACGGAAGACTACTCTTCCTGATCCTTGTCCTCATCCTCTTCTTCTTTGATCTCTATTATTTTGATTGAAATTATTTCCCCTCTGACCTTGACTACTACTAGCCTCATCCTTCTTTTTCTGATCTTTATTTCGGCCTCCATAAGATCATCCACCAGATCTTCCACCATGACCTCTTCCGCATTGCCTGCTTTCAAACTTCTTGTTCAACTTTTCCTCTACCTTTAGGGAAAACTGGTAGGCCTCTTCAATACTGTTCATTCGGATCAGGTTCAACTCCTCCTAAATGTTTAGCCTCAACACATTAAGGTAACATGCAAATTTCTCCTTGTCAGCTTCCATGTGACCTGTTCTAATGAGGATTCGATAGAACTCCTCCATATACTCCTGGATAGATTTCCCTGCTTGCTTCAAACCTTGCATTTTCTTCTGTAGATCGAGTTCATAATCAACAGGAATGAACTTTCACTTCAATTTATCCACGACCTAATCCCATCTCTTGATTTTCTCCTTTCCTCTTCTATTTCACTCCAACTGAATCTCCTACCACCATATTTTTGCATGACCCTTCAGTCGGGCCTTCGGTAATTTGACCCTATCAGGATCCTCAATATCTTCATACTCAAAATATTCTTCTATTTCATTAATCCAATCGATCAACTCTCCTAGGTTAAGATTTCCCAAAAATGTGGGAACATCAAGCTTAGTTCTTTTCTTGATCTTGGAAATGGCCTGGAAAAGCCTTTCCTCCCCTTGGTTCAGAATTTCACCTTCCTGATCAAAATCTTCTTCTACTTCAGCTTCATCCTCACTTTTCTCTCTTATGGCAAGATTCATGCATCTACGAAGCTCTTCCTACAACACTTGTACTTGTCTTTGGAGGGCTCTAACCTCAAGTGGCACACCTCCAGCTCTTCTACCACGCTCCCTTCATAGAGGAATTTTTGTACTTATCACTAAAACCCTAACCACAGTCCTGGTGCCAACTGCCTCACAGTCAGTGATCTGTCTACACACTTGGGAACTTCTCGCTTTGATACCACTTGATGAAGGGGACTCCCCTTAATACCATAAATACACAATAGAAACAAAGAGAAACAACATAAATTTGCAAGAATAGAAAATTGGCTTCTTATTGGTTCCACAAATGTGGAATTACAAACTTCACAATTACAATATCAAAAGCCAGATGGGCATCCCTTACAATAATTTGTAGGACAAAGCCTCCAATAACCACCCCAAACTGCCCTAGAAAAGACTATGGGCCTTCCTTAAATAGACAATTTTCCACCGCCCGAGAATATTCTAGAAAATCTAGCCATTAAGGTTGACTACCCTTAGGATCTAATTATTTTTCACTTTTATTACAAAAGGGTCGGCTTTAAATATTTACAAAATATGAGATTAGGTAGCCCAACTTGCGGAAGCCATAACATTTGAACCATAGCTCCGATTGGCTATTATAACCACTTTCTGAAAAGGGGAGATCATGATTTACAGTGGCTAACATGCAAAGCACTAGTCAACTGGGAGTTTGACCATGATCTAGAGCCTCTAAGGTCCTAAAAATTGAGCTCAAAGGTTTCGCTACCTAAAATCTCAATAGTAAATCCTTAATAACTACGCCAATAAAGTTTCTATGGAAAGGAAACTCAACTGGCATTCTTATATGACTAACATGATCATTCACCTGAAAAATTAGAAGATTCTGAGTTCAAATGGCCAACTTATTAAAAATAGCAAGTTTCCAAAAATAACAGCTTTGTATAAAATAGCCCTTATTGAATAGAAAACACATATTTTTGGGTAATGCAAGATTGCCCTTACACCCAGGATGCTCCTGCATCAGACACCTAGGGTAATTTGAGAAGTGACCTTGTCATGTCTTAGGTGTGCAGAGGAAAACCAAGATGATCAACCTCCTCCTTTGTCAGCCATGATGAATCTTCTACAAGTCATCCTCTCCATTTGACCAGATACTCTTCATATGTCCTTTTCCTTGTGCTTCTGCTAACACAATTATCTAGTATATCTTCAATCTCCTTGGTAGCTGAAGTAGTAGCTGGAATACTCCATTATGCTTTTATGACCTCGCCTTCAAAACCCCTTTCATGGTACTCTATCAAATCTGCAATATTAAATATTGGTGAAATATTCAACTCAGTAGGCAATTCTACCTCATAAGCATTTCCTGAATCATGCTTCTTCAGTATCTTACATGGCTCAAACTTCTTCATTTTCAACTTGTTATATGTACCAACTGGAAATTGCTCCTTCCACAAATGAACCATGACTTCATCCCCAACCTGAAATTCTTTATACCTCCTTCCTCATCTGCCTTAGCTTTATACTATGCATTCATCTTGGTAATGTGCTTCCTCACCTCCTAATGGATGTTCTTCAAATGTTTTGCAAAATCCTCAGCTTCAGCACTACTTATCTCTGCTTTGTCTATCTTTCTCAACTCTAAAGCATTTCTGGGACTACTTCCAAATACAATTTGGAATGGTGATGTACTAGTGCTCTTGTTGACAGAATTATTGTATGCAAATTCTACCTGTGGTAAAATAAAATCTCAACTTGTTGTCTTATCTCCAACTAAACATCTCAACAAATTCCCCAAACTCCTATTCACCACCTCTATCTGTCCATAAGTTTATGGATGAGGTGATGAGTTGAACTTCAAGTTTATCTTCAACTTCTTCCACAATGTGCGCTAGAATTATCCAACAAACTTAGTGTCTCGATCTGAAACTATACTCTTTGCCAGACCATGTAGTCTCACCACTTCTTTGAAAAACAATTCAGCCACATGAATAGCATCATTAGTCTTCTTATAGGGAATGAAATGTGCCATCTTTGAGAACCTATCAACCACCACAAAAATTGGATCATGTCCCTGTTGAGTCCTTGGTAAACCAAGAACAAAGTCCATATTGATATCCTATCTAGGCTTCTCTCGTATAGGTAATGACTGATACAATCCTATATCCTGCTTTGCTCCTTTTTCCATTTGACATACTCTACAACTCTGTACAAACTTCTTGAAATCTTGCTGCAACTGTGGCCAATGATAATTCTCGCTAACCAGAGCAAGGATTTTATCTCGACCAAAATGTCTAGCCAATCATCCACTATTCTTCTCCTTGATGAGATTCTCCCTCATAGAACTTCATGGAATGCACAAATGGCTCCCTCTTAATAACATTCCATCCTGAATGATGAAGTCCAGCCACTTCATTCTTTCTAGAGTAACAGGTTCTGTACAAGCTTTCCAAGCTTCACCAAAATCAGGATCCTCTGGATACAAACTCTTGAGTTCCTTGAACCCAACCACCTCGATCTACATCTCTATTAGCAAAATTTTCCTTCTACTAAGAGCATCTACAACTCTATTAGAATTTCCACTCTTGTGTTTCAAAACAAATGTGTAACTCTGCAAAAATTTAACCCATTTCAAATGTCTTTGATTCAACTTTCCTTTACTATTCAAATATTGCAAAGCTTGATGATCAGTATACAAAACAAACTCCTTAGGAAGTAGATAGTGTCTCCACTTCTTTAATGTTTGAATTATAGCATAAAATTCCTGATCATAAACAGAATATTTCCTCTTGGAATCATTTAACTTGTCACTGAAATATACAACAGGTTTACCTTCTTGGCTCAAAACAGCTCCTATTCCAGTATGACTAGCATCACAGTCTACTTGAAACACCTTATTAAAATCAGGAAGTGTTGAAACAGGTTGTTCTGTAACTTTTCTTATTAACAGTTCAAAACTCTTTTCAGCCCCTTTAGTCCACTTAAACTCTTTCCTATCCCCTCTCATTGTTTCAGTCAAGGGACCACAAATACTGCTAAAACTTCTGATAAACTTCTGTAAAAGCTAGCCAAACCATGAAATGATCTTACCTTAGTAGCACTCCTTAGAGAAGGCCATTCTAGGATAGCCTACACTTTCTCTGGTTCCATTTTCATTCCTTCTGCTAAAACTACAAATCCTAGATACACTAACTCCATCTTCACAAAACTGCACGTCTTCAAATTAATCAATAATTTTTCTTCCCTCAACTTATCCAAAACCCTACGAATATGCATTAGATGCTCCTCCAATGTCTTACTAAAGATCAGAATATCATCTAGGTAAACAATGACAAACTTACCCAGAAATTCTTTCAAGACCTCATTCATGAGCCGCATGA
>MU223224.1:4595156-4629818 GCA_018584345.1 Thuja plicata | reverse complement strand
CCTCAGCTTCAGCACTACTTATCTCTCCTTTGTCTATCTTCCTCAACTCTGAAGCATTTCTGGGACTACTTCCAAATACAATCTGGAATGGTGATTTACCAGTGCTCCTGTTGACAGAATTATTGTATACAAATTCTGCCTATGGAAAAATCAAATCCCAACTTGTTGGCTTATCTTGAACCAAACATCTCACCAAATTCCCCAAACTCCTATTCACCACCTCTGTCTGTCCATCAGTTTGTGGATGATGTGATGAGCTGAACTTCAAGTCTGTCTTCAACTTCTTCCACAATGTGCGCCAGGAATATCCAACAAACTTAGTGTCTCGATCTGAAACAATACTCTTTGGCAAACCATGTAGTCTCACCACTTCTTTGAAAAATAATTCAGCCACATGAATAGCATCATTAGTCTTCTTACAGAGAATGAAATGTGCCATCTTTAAAAACCTGTCAACCACCACAAAAATTGAATCATGTCCCCACTGAGTCTTTGGTAAACCAAGAACAAAGTCCATACTGATATCCTCCCAAGGCTTCTCTGGTACAGGTAATGGCTGATAAAATCCTGTATTCTACTTTGCTCCTTTTGCCATTTGACATACTCTACAACTCTGTACAAACTTCTTGACATCTTGCTGCAACTATGGCCAATGATAATTCTAGCTAACCAGAGCAAGGGATTTATCTCAACCAGAATGTCCAGCCAATCCTCCACTATGATTCTCCTTGATGAGATTCTCCCTCATAGAACTTCGTGGAATGCACAACTGGCTCTCTCTAAATAACATTCCATCCTGAATGATTAATTCCAACGACTTTATTCTATCTAGAGTAGCAGGTTTTGTACAAGCATTCCAAGTTTAACCAAAATCAGGATCCTCTAGATACAAACTCTTGAGTTCCTTGAACCCAACCACATCGATCTGCATCTATCTTAGAAAAGGTTTCCTTCTGCTAAGAGCATCTGCAACTCTGTTAGACTTTCCACTCCTGCGTTTCAAAACAAATGTGTAACTCTACAAAAATTCAACCCATTTCAAATGTCTTTGATTCAACTTTCCTTGACTATTCAAATATTCCAAAGCTTGATGATCAGTGTACAAAACAAACTCCTTAGGAATTAGATAGTGTCTACACTTCTTCATTGCTTGAATTATATCATAAAATTCTTGATCATAAACGTCATATTTTCTCTTGGCATCATTTAAATTCTCACTAAAATATGCAACAGGTTTACCTTCTTGGCTCAAAACAGCTCTTATTCTAGTACCACTAGCATCACAGTCTAGTTGAAACACCTTATTAAAATTAGGAAGTGCTAAAATATGTTGTTCTATAATTTTTTTTTTTAATAGTTCAAAACTCTTCTCGGCACCTTTATTCCACTTAAACTCTTTCCTATCCCCTCTCATTGTTTCAGTCAAGGGACCACAAATACTGCTAAAACTTTTGATAATTTTTTTGTAAAAGCTATACAAACCATGAAATGATCTTACCTCAGTAGCACTCCTTGGAGTAGGCCATTCTAGGATAGCCTGCACTTTCTCTGGTTTCATTTTTCAGTCCATCTGCTGAAACTACAAATCCCAGATACACTAACTCCTTCACAAAACTGCACTTCTTCAAATTAATCAACAATTTCTCTTCCCTCAACTTCTACAAAACCCTACGAATATGCATTAGATGATCCTCCAATGTCTTAATAAAGATCAGAATATCATCTAGGTAAACAATGACAAACTTACACATAAATTCTTTCAAGACCTCATTCATGAGCCGTATGAAAGTGCTTGGTGCATTGGTTAGCCCAAAGGGCATGACCAAACACTCAAAAAGTCCCTCCTTTGTTTTGAAGGCAGTCTTTCATTCATCTCCTTCTCTAATCCTAATCTGGTGATATCCACTCTTCAGATCTATCTTTGAGAAGCACACAACTCCACTCAAAGAGTCCATAATATCATCCATCTGTGACAATGGAAATCTGTACTTGATTGTGATCTTTTTGATAGCCCTAGAATCTATTCACATCCTCCATTCTCCATTCTTCTTTGGTGCTAATACTACTGGTACAACACATGGACTCAAGCTCTCACGAATCAAAACCTTTTGCAATAAGTCTTGCACTTGTCTGCTCAGTTCTTCACTTTTTGCTGGTGTCATTCTGTGTGCTGTCTTATTTGGCAAACTAGCTCCTCAAATCAAGTCCATCTGATGATGGATCTTCCTAACTGGTGGTAATCCATCAGGCACATTATTGGATATAATATTCTTAAACTCGTTCAACAGGTCTGCAACTTCTAAAGGCACATCTTCTACTTCCTCTTTACTAGCTTTTAGAATTAAGGTGAAACACATATTCTCATGCTTGATACCCTCTAGGAATTTTCTTCCATCAACAAAAGTTATTCTTGCATTACTACATACCTTTTCTTTTGTATTGGTCAATGTTTTTAGGTTATGTCGCACTCCATCCTTTGTGAGGGAATATGTATTTGCACGGCCATCATGTACAACATGCCTGTCAAACTGCCACGGCCTTCCCAGCAACATATGACAAGCATCCGTAGGTATGATATCACATAGTACCTCATCATAGTACCTTCCAATCTTGAACTTTACTAGGCACTGTTCATTAATCATGACCTTGTTGTCATCCTACACCTAAGCGATCTGGTATGGATGTGGGTGTTTCTGCCTCTTGAGCTTCAACTTTGTGACCATCTCTTCTGACACCAAGTTGTCATTACTTCTACTATCAATAATCACATAAATACACTTATTCTCACACTTGCACCCAGTGTGAAACAAGCTCCTCGTTTGCTCAGGTTCATTTTCACCACTTAGCAAGACTCTTCTATTCACTAGGACTTCTCCTCCTTCAACATCTTCAGAAATAGATGATTTGGCATATTCATCCACATGTGTGACTCTAGCATGGCTATCATTTCTCCTATCTGCCCTTCCTTGGCATTGAGGACATTTATATGACCTATGACCTTCTTCTCCATAGTGAAAACATGTTCCACAAAAGCCTCCTCTTCTTGATCCTTATCCTCGTACTCTTCCTTTTTGATCTCTATTATTTTGATTGAAATTATTTCCCCTCTGAACTTGACTACTACTGGCCTTATCCTTCTTTTTCTGATCTTCATTTTGGCCTCCTTAAGGTCATCCACTAGATCTTCCACCATGACCTCTTCCACATGGCCTATTCTAATGAGGATTTGATAGATTTCCTCCGTATACTCCTTCACAGATTTCCCTGCTTGTTTCAAACGTTGCATTTTCTTCAGTAGATCAAGCTCATAATCAACAGGAATGAACTGTCACTTCAATTTATCCACCATGCGATCCCATCTTGTGATTTTCTCCTTTCCTCTTCTATTTCACTCCAACTGAATCTACTGCCACCAGATCTTCGCATGACCCTTCAGTGGGTCCTTCGCAAATTTGACCCTATAAGGATCCTCAATATCTTCATACTCAAAATGTTCTTCTATTTCATTGATCCAATCGATCAACTCTTCTGGGTTAAGATTTCCTGAAAATGTGGGAACATCAAGCCTAGGTCTTTTCCCAATCTTGGAAATGGCCCAGGAAAGCCTTTCCTCCTCTTGGTTCAAAATTTTGCCTTCCTGATCAAAATCTCCTTCTACTTCGGCTTCATCCTCACTTTCCTCGCTTACAGGAAGATTCATGCCTCTGTGAATCTCTTCCTGCAATGCTTTTACTTGTCTCTGGAGGGCTCAAACCTCAGGTGTCACACCTCGTGCTCTTCAACCATGCTCCCTTTGTGGAGGCATTTTTGTACTTATCCCTGAAACCCTAACCACGGTCATAGTGCAAACTGCCTCATAGTCAGCGATATGTCTACACACTCAGGAACTTCTCGCTCTGATACCACTTGATGAAGGGTAATCCCCTTAATACCACAAATACACAATAGAAACAAAGAGAAACAACATAAATTTGCAAGAACAAAAAATTAACTTCTTATTGGCTCCACAAATGTGGAATTACAAACTTCAGAATTACAATATCAAAAGCCACATGGGCATCCCTTACAATAATCTGTAGGACAAAGCCTCCAATAACCACCTTGAATTGCCCTAGAAAAGACTACGGGCCTTCCTTAAATAGGCAATTTTCCACCACCCAAGAAGGTTCCATAAATTTAGCCATTAAGGCCAACTACCCTTAGCATTTAATTATTTTTCACTTTTATTACAAAAGGGTTGGCTTTAAATATTTACAAAATAGGAGATTAGGTAGCCCAACTTTCGGAAACCATAACTTTTGAACCGTAGCTCCGATTGGCTATTATAACCACTTTTCGGTAAGGGGAGATCGCGATCTAAAATGGCTTATCAAAAAAACACTTGTTAGTCAGTGGTTCAACCATGATCCGGAGCCTCTAAGGTCCTGAAAATTGAGTTCAAAGGTTTCGCACCCTAAAATCTCAACAGTAAATCCTTAATAACTTCGCCAATACATATGCTATGGCAATGAAACTCAACTGGCATGCTTATATGACTAAGATGATCCTTCACCTAAAAAATTAGAACATTCTAATTTCAAATGACCAACTTACTAAAAATAGCAAGTTTCCAAAAATATTAGGTTTGTACAAAACAGCCCTTATTGAATAGAAAACACATATTTATGGGTGATGCAAGATTGCCCTTACACCCAGGATGCTCCTGTATCAGACACCCAGGGTAATTTGAGAAGTGACCCTATCACGTCTCAGGTGTGCAGAGGAAAACCAAGATGGTCAACCTCCTCCTTTGTCAGCCATGATGAATCATCTACAGGTCATCCTCTCCATTTGTCCAGATACTCTTCATATGTCCTATTTCTTGTGCTTCTGCCAACATGGTTATCTAGTATATCTTCAATCTCCTTGGTAGCTAAAGTAGTAGCTGGAATACTCCATTGTGCTTCTGTGACCTCGCCTTCAACACCCCCTTCATGGTACTCTGTCAAACTTGCAATGTTAAATACTGGTGAAATATTCAACTCAATAGGCAATTCTACCTCATAAGAATTTCCTGAATAATGCTTCTTCAGTATCTTACATGGCCCAAAATTTTTCATTTTTAATTTGTTATATGTACCAACTGGAAATTGCTCCTTCCACAAATGAACCATGACTTCATCCCCAACCTGAAATTCTCTATGCCTCCTTCTATCTACCTTAGCTTTATACTGTACATTCATCTTGGTAATGTGCTTCCTCACCTCCTCATGGATGTTCTTCAAATGTTCTACAAAATCCTCAGCTTCAGCACTACTCATCTCTCCTTTGTCTATCTTCCTCAACTCTAAAGATTTCTGGGACTACCTTCAAATACAATCTGGAATGGTGATTTACCAGTGCTCCTACTCAAAAAATTATTGTATGCAAATTCTGCCTATGGTAAAATCAAATCCCAACCTATGTGCTTATCTCCAACCAAACATCTCAGCGAATTTGCCTAACTCCTATTCACCACCTCTGTCTGTCCATCAGTTTGTGGATGATGTGGCGAGCTGAACTTAAAGTTTGTCTTCAACTTCTTCAATAATGTGCACCAAAAATATCCAACAAACTTAGTATATCGATCTGAAACTATACTCTTTGGCAGACCATGTAGTCTCACCACTTCTTTGAAAAACAATTCATCCACATGAATAGCATCATTAGTCTTCTTACAGGGAATGAAATGTGCCATCTTTGAAAACCTGTCAACCACCACAAAAATTGAATCATGTCCCTGCCGAGTCCTTTGTAAACTAAGAACAAAGTCCATACTAATATCCTCCAGAGGCTTCTCTAGTACAGATAATGGCTGATACAATCATGTATTTTGCTTTGCTCCTTTTTTCATTTGACATACTCTACAACTCTGTACAAACTTCTTGACATCTTGCTACAACTGTGGCCAATGATAATTCTCGCTAACCAGAGAAAGGGTTTTATCTTGACCAAAATGTCCAGCCAATACTCTGCTATGTTTCTCCTTGATGAGATTCTCCCTGATAGAACTTTGTGGAATGCACAACTGGCTCCCTCTTAATAACATTCCATCCTGAATGATGAAGTCGATCCACTTCATTCTTTCTAGAGTAATAGGTTCTGTACAAGCTTTCCAAGCTTCACCAAAATTAGGATCCTCTGATACAAACTCTTGAGTTCCTTGAACCCAACCACCTTGATCTACATCTCTATTAGAAAAAATTGCTTTCTGCTAAGAGCATATGTAACTCTGTTAGACTTTCCACTCCTGTGTTTCAAAACAAATGTGTAACTCTATAAAAATTCAACCCATTTCAAATGTCTTTGATTCAACTTTCCTTAACTATTCAAATATTGCAAAGCTTCATGATTAGTATACAAAACAAACTCCTTAGGAAGTAGATAGTGTCTTCACTTCTTCAATGCTTGAATTATAGCATAAAATTCCTGATCATAAACATAATATTTTCTCTTGGCATCATTTAACTTCTTACTGAAATATGCAACAGGTTTACCTTGTTGGCTAAAAATAGCTCCGATTCTAGTACCAATAGAATCACAGTCTACTTGAAACACCTTATTAAAATCAGGAAGTGCTAAAATAGGTTGTCCTATAACTTTTTGTTTGAATAGTTCAAAACTCTTCTCAGCCCCTTTAGTCCACTTAAACTCTTTCCTATCCCCTCTCATTATTTCAGTCAAGGGACGAAAAATATTGCTAAAACTTCTGATAAACTTTCTGTAAAAGATAGCCAAACCATGAAATGATCTTACCTCAGTAGTACTCCTTCGAGTAGGCCATTCTAGGATAGCCTGCACTTTCTCTGGTTCTATTTTCAATCCTTCTGCTGAAACTACAAATCCCAGATACACTAACTCCTTCACAAAACTGCACTTCTTCAAATTAATCAACAATTTTTCTTCCCTCAACTTCTTCAAAACCCTACAAATATACATTAGATGCTCCTCCAATGTCTTACTAAAGATCAGAATATCATCTAGGTAAACAATGACAAACTTACCTAGAAATTCTTTTAAGACCTCATTCATGAGCTGCATGAATGTGCTTGGTGCATTGGTTAGCCCAAAGGGCATGACCAACCACTCAAAAAGTCCCTCCTTTCTTTTAAAGGAAGTCTTCCATTCATCTCCTTCTCTAATCCAAATCTGGTGATATCCACTCTTCAAATCCATCTTTGAAAAGTACACAACTCCACTCAATCAGTCTATAATATCATCCATCTGCAGCAATGGAAATCTGTACTTGATTGTGATCTTGTTGATAGCCCTATAATCTATGCAAATCCTCCATTCTCCATTCTTGTTTGGTGCTAATACTGCTGGTACAACACATGGAGTCAAGCTCTCATGAATCAAATCCTTTTGCACCAACACTTGAACTTGTATGTTCAGTTCTTCACTTTTTTTTGGTGTCATTCTGTGTGCTACCTTATTTGGCAAACTGGATCCTAGGATCAAGTCCATCTTATGACTGATCTTTCTTAATGGTGGTAATCCATCAGGCGCATTATTAGATACAATATCCTGAAACTCATTAAATAGGTCTACAACTTCTACTGGCACATCTTCTACTTCCTCTTTTCTAGCTTTTGGAATTAAGGAAAAACACATATTCTCATGCTTCATACCCTCTAGGAATTTTCTTCCATCAACAAAAGTTATTCTTGCATTACTACATACCTTTTCTTCTGTATTGTTCAATAGTTTTAGCTTATGTCACACTCCATCCTTTGTCAGGGAATATATATTTGCATGGCCATTATGTACAACATGCCTATCAAACTGCCACAGCCTTCCCAACAACATATGGCAAGCATCCATAGGTATGATATCACATAGTACCTCATCATAGTACCTTCCAATCTTGAACTTTACTAGGTATTGTTCATTAACCATGACCTTGTGGTCATCCTGCACCCAAGCGATCCGGTATGGATGTGGGTGTTTCTGCCTCTAGAGCTTCAACTTTGTGACCATCTCTTCTGACACCAAATTGTTAGTACTTCCGCTATCAATAATCACATCACAACACTTATTCTCACACTTGCACCTACTGCGAAACAAGCTCCTCCTTTTCTCAGGTTTATTTTCACCACTTAGTAGGACTCTTCTATTAACTAGGACTTCTACTTCAGCATCTTCAGAATGAGATGATTTTGCATCTTCATCCACATGTGCGACTCTAGCCTGGCTGTCATTTCTCCTATCTACCCTTCCTTGGCATTGAGGACATTTATATGCCTTATGACCTTCTTCTCCATAGTGAAAACATGTTCCACTGAAGCCTCCTCTTCCTGATCCTTGTCCTCGTCCTCTTCCTCTTTGATCTCCATTATTTTGATTGAAATTATTTCTCCTCTGACCTTGACTACTATTCGCCTCATCCTTCTTTTTATGATCTTTATTTCGGCCTCCATAAGATCGTCCACCAGATCTTCCACCATGACCTCTTCCGCTTTGCCTCCTTTCAAACTTCTTGTTCAACTTTTCCTCTACCTTTAGGGAAAACTGGTAGGCCTCTTCAATACTCTTCATTCAGATCAGGTTCAACTCCTCCTGAATGCTCGGCCTCAACCCATTAAGGTAATGGGAAACTTTCTCCTTGTTAGCTTCTGCATGGCCTGTTCTGATGAGGATTCGATAGAACTCCTCCGTATACTTCTGGACAGATTTCCCTGCTTGCTTCAAACCTTGCATTTTCTTCAGTAGATCAAGCTCATAATCAACAGGAATGAACTTTCACTTTAATTTATCTACCATCTGATCCCATCTTGTGATTTTCTCCTTTCCTCTTCTATTTTGCTCCAACTGAATCTCCTGCCACCAGATCTTCGCATGACCCTTCAGTCGGGTATTCGGAAATTTGACCCTATCAGGATCCTTAATATCTTCATACTCAAAATATTCTTCTATTTCATTGATCCAATCGATCAACTTTTCTGGGTTAAGATTTCCTGAAAATGTGGGAACATCAAGCTTAGGTCTTTTCCTGATCTTGGAAATGGCCCGAAAAAGCCTTTCCTCCTCTCAGTTCAGAATTTTGCCTTCCTGATCAAAATCTCCTTCTACTTTGGCTTAATCCTCACTTTCCTCTCTTATGGCAAGATTCATGCCTCTGTGAATCTTTTCCTGCAACGCTTTTACTTGTCTCTGGAGGGCTCTAACCTCAGGTGACACACCTCTGGCTCTTCCGCCACACTCCCTTCATGGAGGCATTTTTGTACTTATCGCTGAAACCCTAACCATGGTCCTGGTTCAAACTGCCTCACATTCGGTGATCTATCTACACACTCAGGAACTTCTCACTCTGATACCACTTGATGAAGTGGACTCCCCTTAATACCACAATTACATAATAGAAACAAAGATAAACAACAAAAATTTGCAGGAACATAAAATTGGCTTCTTATTGGCTCCACAAATGTGGAATTACAAACTTAAGAATTACAATATCAAAAGCCACATGGGCATCCCTTATAATAATATGTAGGACAAAGCCTCCAATAACCACCCTGAACTGCCCTAGAAAAGACTGTGGGCCTTCCTTAAATAGGCAATTTTCCACCGCCTGAGAAGGTTCCAAAAATCTAGCCATTACGGCTGACTACCCTTAGCATTTAATTATTTTTCACTTTTATTACAAAGGGTTGGCTTTAAATATTTACAAAATATGAGATTAGGTAGCCCAACTTCTAGAAGCCATAACTTTTGAACCGTAGCTCTGATTAGCTATTATAACCACTTTCTGGAAAGGGGAGATCGCGATCTACAATGGCTAACACGTGAAGCACCAGTCAACTATGGGTTCAACCATGATCCGAAGCCTGTAAGGTCTTGAAAATTGAGCTCAAAGGTTTCACACCGTAAAATCTCAACAATAAATCCTAAATAACTTCGCCAATACAGATGCTATGGCAATGAAACTCAACTAGCATGCTTATATGACTAAGATGATCCTTCACCTAAAAAATTAGAACATTCTGAGTTCAAATGACCAACTTACTAAAAATAGCAAGTTTCCAAAAATAGTAGCTTTGTACAAAATAGCCCTTATTGAATAGAAAACACATATTTTTGGGTGATGCAAGATTGCCCTTACACCCAGGATGCTCCTGCATCATATTCCTTCTTCACCTTTGGAGTCAAGCTTTCCATTTCTATCACCTTTCAAAATATAACATTGACTTCCAAAAATTATGAAGTAACTTACATTGGGTGTGTATCCATACCATAGCTCATAAGGTGTCTTATTGGTGTCTTTCTTCAATTGAACTCAGTTTAATGTGTAGAAAGAAGTACTAACAACTTCTCTCCAAAATGTTTTTGTGATGCCTTTCTTAATCATTAGTGCTCTGGCACAATCAAAAATGGATCTGCTCCTTCTTTCATCAATCCCATTTTGTTGTGGTGTTCTCGGTGTAGAAACCTGTCTTTGAATTTCATGATCATTACAAAAGTTAGTGAATTCATCATAAATAAATTCTTCTCCTCTATCTGATCTTAGAAATTTTAGTTCCTTTCCACATTGTTTTTCCACTATAGCTTTATACCATTTAAACATCTTGAATGCTTTTGATTTCTCTTTTAAGAACATAACAGTCATTATTCTAGAATAATAATCTACAAATAGAATGAAGTATCTATCGCCATAGTATCTCTTTGTTCTCATTGGTCCACATAAGCCATTATGGAATAGCTCTAGAATATCATTAGATGTGTAGGTTTTTCTCTTGAAACTAAAATTTGTCATTTTACCTTTTTGACAATTCTTACACATGACATGGTTGGGCTTTGACATGCTCGGTAAGCCTCTTACCTTCCTTTTATTGCTTATCCTAACCATGTTGTCAAAATTCACATGACATAACCTTTTACGCCACAACCATATGTCTTCATTTTTAGCCATTAAACAAGTGGTATTAATATCATCAAGATAGAATAGGTTACCTTTTTTCTGTTCACCAGTTCTAATCAACCTTCCTGATTCATTAAAGATATTTTCCTTTTTGTTCTCAAATACAACTCGGTGTCCTATGTTATTCAGATGTGAAATACTCAATAGATTATAGTTAAGTCCTTTCACCCAATATGCATTTTCACATCTAATCAGATTATTCAACTTTATTGTTCCTTTACCTTCAACCGGACAAGGTGAGTCATTACCCATTCTTACTGATCCACCATTATAATATTCAAAAGTTTCAAAATTTTCCTTATCTCCAGTCATGTGGTGAGTACATCCATTATCAATAATCTAGACATCATTTTTACTAACCTTAGATATGAGTGCAGTCTCAACATACCTTTCTTCTTCATCCAAATCATCCTTCATAGCAACAAATACCACCTCAATATCTTCATCAGACTCGGTGTCAGTATTTCCAGCTTTGTTCTCAGCCAGGTAACAAGCTTTCTTCGCTTTGTCCTTGTAGTCTTGATTGTATCTTCTGTCAGATTGTCGGTTGCTACGGTAATCTCTGTCATCACCTCTATCAAACTTATTTTCATAGGATCTGTCATTGTTTCTGTCTTCTTTTCTTTTGTTAGGACATCTAGCAGCAAAGTTTCCAATCTATTTACAATTAAAACATACCAATGTTAATTTACCTTTGTATCTATTGTTGCCTCTCTGCAATCTTCTAACCATTAGTGCTTCAATCTCATCAAGTTCTTGGTCATCACTATCACTTTCACCATCATTTCTCATAATGTGTTTTTGACTTGATTTACTTATTTTCAAAGAAGATTTGAATGCAGACTCAATAGTTGGTAAGACACTGTTTTCAAAGTTATTCATCTCAAATGAAATGAGTATACCAATCAAACTATTTAGAGTAACATTGTTATTTTCTACTGCTCTCATTTATTGCATAGCAGATACTCTAATAGCATAAACAAGAAGTAAGGTTCTGAGAATTTTAATTACCACTGTTTCTTCTTCAAATACACCTCCTACTCCTCGGATATCATTAACTACCTCTTTGATTCTGCTACTGTACTTAGTGATTTTTTCTCCTTCTTTCATTCTTAGGTCATCAAACCTTCCTCTTAGGCTTTCTGCCTTAGCTCTTATCACATTCTTATCTCCTCCATGTACCAGCTTCAATTTATCCCACATTTTCTTTGCAGTGGTGCATGATTTGACATCTTCAAATTCAGCATCGGAGAGTGAGGAAGCAAATTCTATCATCATAAAATTGTTTTCGTGCTTTTCTCTCAATTGATGAACTATCAGAGGTCCAGTAGGTAAAACAAATTTAGTATCTAAGTATTAAGTGACATCATTTCCAATACCTAATAGGTAGAGTCTTATCCTACTTTTCCATGATGCAAAGTTGTTTTCGGTCAACTTAGGCACATCCCTTTTTCTCATCTTTTGATCTTTAGCTTGAGTCTTTAAACTCCCTTTGTAAGCACACAAGCTCTGATACCAATTATTAGAATAACTTAGGGGGAGGGTGAATCAATGGCCTAAAAAATTAATCCAATAAATCAACCCAAAACTTTATACCACAAATATAAAACCTCTAGTTATCTTCAGTCCTACAAGATGTATGCCTTGTGTGAATCTAACATGTATATACTGCTTGGTGTTTATACTTTTTATCCTTTCCTTTAGATTTACTGAATAGTAGTCTATCTTTTCTTAACCTTTACCAAAATACAGTAAATAACTTAGTATTTACCAATCAATCCTTTTTTAGTAATGTGCAAAGAAAAATGTCAAAGCAATGAACCATATACACATTTGACACATGGATTTTTAACGTGGAAACAATGTTAGGAGAAAAACCACTTGGGACCAACAACCCAAAATTTTCACTCTTCTAAAGTGATCTCAGTGAAGAGCCAACCTTGTTAAAGGTTACAAACACAGTGTTAAGTGTGACCTTTTTAGAGGATTTATCACTAACAGTTTATCACTTGACCTCGCATTCACTATATGTCAACATGAAAATCTTTTGATACTCCTTGGGATGTATCTCAATATATAGGGCATAGTTAAATCCTACTCTATTAAAATATTTTATGAATCAATAGTTAAACTAAAACAATAGATGATCTATTCATAAATACAACTTAATCTTGCAGATGTTCAGATCTATTGTAAGCTCATAATACCTCTTCTAATCAATGTTCTCTTCAATTCCTTTGCTCCAATTCTTTCTTCTTGGTGAATGATGTTGCTTCTCTGTTGCTTGGTGTCTACAAAATTCTTAGCTCTATTCTTCAGCTTGTATGATCAGATATGTATGAAGAATTCATATCTTCACCAGAATTCTCTTTAGCATTCCTCTTTTTTTCATAATGAATTACTTGTCTCTTTATATAGACATGATTTCACTGTTTGTTTCCTTCTTGTTTTCTTCGTTGATCACTTCTTGATCCATAAAGCTCGCCATACTTTCTTTAGTTTTAATCTGTAAAACTCTCCTTGTTTTCTAGAATAAAACACGCTTTAAATATCCTTCTTATCTTTAGCTTTTAACTGATCGATGAAAACAAAGTAATCAAATAGTTAACTCTATAATTAGCTCCTGCCAACTAATTTGTTTTGTCGTGTCCTAACTTTAGTTCTCATCGGTCAAAACTTCAGCTGTGCTCGGTGACTACTACAGATATCTCAGGCATCAACTTCACTTCTGTTCTGTGACAATTGTAGTTACCTCGGTAATGATTTCTTGGGTAACACCGTCCGTCGGGTAACACTGTGAACTTCTATTCTTGGGGATCAATGTCCCTCAGGGTTTACTGTCATGCGGTGTATATGATTACCGATGACAAAAACTTTGTCTCTTCAGATCTTTAAGTGTTGTGACAATATGTGTATGAGAAATTATACCATGTCTAGTTGACATCAATGAAAATACAATACATTAACTGACTTGATGTCTTGCAATTACTTTATGCATCTCGGTGATCATCAACTTTGTCATCTTCAAACATTCAATCAGTTATAGTTAATCACAATCATGTCAATTTTTGGAAGTGGGAAATCATCTTTCAAGGAAGATTTATTTATGTCATGAAAATTAGTACACATTTGGATTTTATTGTCACCCTTAGATACAACTACAATGTTTGAGATACAAGGAGAGTAGTCAATAGGATGAATAAAATCAGCATCAAGGAGATTTTCAATTTCATCTTTTACAAGAAGAGAAATAGTGGGATTCATCTTGCATATCTTCTATTTTATGAGTTTTCCGTAACGACGAAGGACTATGTTATGTTTGAAAATTTTAGGATCAATACTGGACATATCAGGATATCTCCAAGAAAAGACATCAAAGAATTCAAGAAGATAAGTAAGCTCATTTTGTTCATACTCATTTAGAAATTTTCCAATTTTAATGACTTTTTCGTTGTTATAAGGATCCATTTGCACATCAATGGTTTCAGTAATCAAAAGATTAATTTTTTGAGAAATATCCATAGGAAAAGGGAAATCATGGCGACGTTCAAAAGTGATCTCTTTCTCAAAGTATGATTCAACATTCAAGCAATAATGCAATCTCTTCTTATGGTGAAAAAGAGGAATACTGTCATATGCCCCCAATAATTCATTTAAAGCATCATCAGTACTAAAGACATCTAAAGAAGATTGTTGATCAAATCAATAAGATGAGGATTCACAACTTTCAGAGGTCCAAAATAAATGTTGTTAACATTAACAGTAACAAGTTGTGGCCACTTATAAGGGTTAAAAATTAATCCATAAGAATGTTCAATTCCGTCATTTTCTAAGGGTACTCGAATTCCTTGTTCATATTTTCCACATCCATTTCCATTGAATCCATGTTTTGCCAATAAATGATAACCAGGATCATATCAAGAAGCCATATTTGAAAGATTTAAAAGTGCTTCATGAATCACTATGTCATAACAATTAGGTTTGATAGTTTCTAAATATTTACTTGTGGAAGTGGAAAAACATTTGTTACTAAGCTCATCAAAAAGAGGAATTGATGTTATAGGTTATTTGTCAAGTTTAGGTTGTTGATGTTCAAGCTTTGAAACTTTATATTCTCCATTAAAAGTTGGCTTAAAATATAAGGTTCCCCAGTCATCTTCTGGAAGGACACTTGTAGGAGAAGGATCATCCTTATGTTCTTGATCTTTATTTCTTCCACATACACAATTTTAGTACTTGACTCGACATTCAAACAACTATTCAGTCTATCATCCGCCATGAAAGTTCACATAAAATTATTGTAGATAAACTTTACTTTTCGATGAAGAGTAGAAGGAACAACATGCATAGCATGTAACCAAGGTCTACGCAAAAGAAGATTGTAATTGAGGGGTCCAGACATGACATGAATGAGAGTGTATAAGATAATAGGTCCTACCTTAATAGTCAAGTTGATGATACCCAATGGTTTCTTAGTGACGTTGTCAAAGCCACATATAGGAATAAAGTTAGGTTTAATAGTTGAAATTTCAACTTTGATTTCTTTCAACATGTCCATACTACAAACATTTAATCCAAATCCATTATCAATTAAGTTTCTACAAATAAGGTTACCTTTGATAACCACCATAAGGGTATCATGTTGATCTTGAACTTCCTTGGAGGTTAAATCATCTTGAGTGAAGACAATTTGAGCTAGAACATGCATAGTATGCATACATTCCAAAAATGAATTGATGTTATCTTGACTAGGTGGAGGAGTTGGAAGATTATTTAAAGCTTTTTTCAAAGCTTCATGATATGTAGGAGAGCTTTGAAGGAGTTCCCAAAGAGAAATATTAGTAGGAGTGGCACATAATTGTTCTATCAAATCATACTCCTTTCCAAAATTGGGAGGTGAGTGTGGTGTTGGAAGAAGAATAGGCTGGGAATATGGTAAAGTAGTAGGAACAACCACATTAGTAGGTTGATGATTATTTCTTGTATGGTAGGTGTGAGCCACCACATGATATTCATTAATAAACTCCAAAGGACTTCTAGATTTTACTTTCATAGTTACAATATGCTTGTTTGGAGTTTGGAAAGAATCTTGTTGATTATATCATTTGACTATAATCACAGGTGTAGTTAAAGTTTGAGGAGGTTTTGATTGAGTTCATCCTTTGACAATTATCACAGGCTTATTGGTTATCGTAGGTTGGACATGAACAACCGCTTTAGTTTTTGCAATGTTGAAAAAAAAATCACTTAGAGGAAGATATTCTAGAGAAACTTTTGGTAAAAGGTTGGTTGAAAAGATGTAGAGGAAGACTTAGTAGAGATGGAGTCATTAGAGACTTCACCTATCATGAATTTTTGTTCACTACTAGACATCTCATGAGGGTTCCTAACATCCTGAATAGTAAATTAATCATCAATATACTCATTAAAAAATAAATCATACATGTTTGAAACAAGATAAAGACAAATGAAATGCAATTGTTTTTGTATTTTTAAAATGTAAATGCAATGCAAGGAAATGAAAGATAACTATGTTTTTGTTCTTTTCCCTTTTTATAATGCAACAAAGAATAACCAATAAACAATGTAATGAGAGCATAAAATATGAATCTAAGATAATGAAATGCATGGAAAGTAAATTTTATTCTTTTTAAGATTATTGAAATGCAAGCAAGATCTAACTATCCAATACAAAATGTACAATGTATGAAAGATTTAGGTTCACTAAAATGTATAATAGGAAATGGTGAGAAATTATAGGGTGTAGATCACTCACCAAATATAATGGGTGCTATTATACATTGGAATAAAAAACCTTAGCCTATAAGATAGATCTGGTAAGCACAACCAAGTGAGTAAGGGTGCTAAAACATGATCTAGGCCTTATAGGGTTATATTTGGTTGATTCCAATAAAGTCTATGAAAATGATATGTAAATATTAAAGGATAAGAGGATTATGAAAGTAAATGAAAATAAATAGGGATAGGAATGTGTGCACCTAAAAATTGAAGAGGGGAACTGCACTTTGAACCTAATTTTTTCAACTATCAAAATCTCAGATTCTGGAAATTTTCTGATCTAGATTGATAAATAGAAGAGATCTAGAAAAATTAGACAAAGAGGTTTTCAGATCTGAACCTATACCTACACTTTCTGAACCTGTAAATCTAGAATATATGTGTGTGGATCAGTATATAGGGGTTTTCCTTAGTCAACCCCCCATTTTTTTTATTCCCACCTCCATGGATAGTCATTAGAACAAGTAAAATGTGTTGTGCTTGTGAATCTAGAGTATGTCTAAAATGCAAGTAAACAATAATGTCAAAGTAAATGCATAGATCTAACCCTATGTGTGATAGAGTGAAACCCTAGCATATAAGTTAAAACAATGTGTGAATTGAAAGTATATAAATATGAAGCATAAATTCATATATCTAAAAATAACAAGGAGATAATACCAAGCCCACAAGGGAAAAAGTAATCCTATTCATCCTCACACTCCATTTAAAACTTCATGATGTAGAAAATGATGTCTTGAATGCTTGATTTGAAGTTGTAGATGCTAGATTTGGATTCTTTGAAGAAGTCTTCAATGAACAACCTTTGCTTCAATGGATGTCATAAAAATTGGGCTTCCACCTTTAAATTTCTTGTTGTGATCAAATTGGGGTCTTCATCTTGCACTTGATTTCATTATTCCAAAATGAAGCAATTAGGTTTCTTTTATAGTGATTTCAGAAGTAAGAATTGCATAGCCAACCATAGATCTGGAAACCCTTCTAATCCATTAGGATGGACCCAGGCCCTAAATATGGGCTCAATCCCCTAGGACAAGGTTGAGTTGGGTTGGCCTAGTCCAGGACAAGGTTGACCTTGTCCTTAGGGACTTTGGTTAATCCCAAGGAAGAGGTCACTATTGATCTAACAGATAGAGTTAAAAATCATGGTTGATTCTGACAACGGGGTTGACTTATGAGGACAAAAGGAGGTAAAATAGGACCTAGGAGATGAAAAGAATTTTTGATTGGAGGAAAATAGAGGAGACTGCATAGAGCTTAGATCCTGCCTCAATTTTTCACAAGTTGTAGAGAGAAGAGGACTCAAATTTAAATTAGGGATGCATTATGTAAAATTAGAGAGTCTTATAATGCAAATGTATAATGTAAATGAAATAAGGTGGGTGATAAATAATTTTAAAATTATAGAGCACACAAGTGCTTACAATTTAGGATAGTACACAACCTTTCATATTAGTGAAGGATTAGAAATACCCATTATTTATGCTTGATCCCATTCAATCCTAGTGGGTCATCCTCCTTCCTAATGTGCAATAGGAGATATGATTGATCCCCCTTGATCCCTATTTATTATTGTACAAATAGTTAATAGAGATTGCAAGATAATGTTCAATGATGATGCTATCATTAACAAAAAGACCACTATACAATCTCAAAATCAGTGTTAAATGATTTTTTTTAGCAATTCAATAAAACATCATTGAAGGAGTTCTATCGAGAAATATAAGGACATTGCATAGAGAAACATATTGCATGATCAAAGAATATTAGTAGTAAATTTATTCTCTATTACATGTTTCTTTGTCATTTTGTTTCTAAGAATAGTAATTGAACAAGAAGGCAGTTTATGTTTAGTTTTTAATATACTTTCATGTTGATCTTATATGGTTAAAAGTAAAGAAAATAGATGTGAAGGTAATTATAGTAGTCATATGACAATAGATCTACCTAGAGAGAAAATGAGGAGTTCAATGCAAGCATCACATGATCCAAGGGAGATAATATAAATAATGATAATGACTTATTACATAAGTGCAATGGTCAGTTAAAGTACAATCACAGTGAATGTGGTATACAACATGTACGTTTAGATGTTGAGTAGTGTTCATGCCAAACATGAAGTTGAGACTTGTGAAAGACCTATGTATTAAGACAAGGGGAATCTCTTACAATATTGATATATTAGACACCCTTTAGACGTTGATATCAAATGGGGAGAATGAAGTGAACGACGGAGAAGTGTGAAGATTTTCCATCAATGCCAAAGATGGAGATTGGTGGTATGATTAGAAAGAAGAGATGTTGTTGGCATTGATGTAAAATAGGTCAAGGGCATTGTCAAAGGGGGAGTTATATGCTAATGGAGATAGCTAGCATATTGATGAAAATTTTAGTATGTGTTGGTTAGATTATATTAGATTTTGGAGATAACTAAGATGGTGTGGACAAGATGCTTCAATGATGTGGACAGGGTGCTTCAAGAGAAATCTTTATACAAGTACAAGTACATATATATGTATACATGAGAGTCAAAATGAAAAACTATTTTGTCATTTGATGTTGTGAGTTGATATAGGTATAGTATAGTATAGTATGAGATTATATGTTCATGAAAGAAGGCGAGTTTGGTTTGAATGAGCTTGAATGTAGGAACATGTTTGAGTATTGACAAGTTAAATTCATTTTTTGTGAAACAATACAAGTTGTTGAGGCTATATGTCATTTTCAAAAGATTTATGACTGTCAAGATGCATTTTATACTTTAGTAGTACGTCCACTTGAAGACTTAGTACAGAAAAATCAGTTGAAGTTTCTATAAGAGGGCTTGCATTGCAAGTTTTTGTATTATGTAAAAAAAGTGATAGGAAGCTGTAATAGAATTGGAGTGACAGGAAGATGTAACAAAATTGGAGCGACAAGACACTATAATAGAATTGGAGTGCTAGAAGATGTAATAAAACTAGATATTCATGGAAGCGTGGCAATAGGAACAAAAGACAACAACGGTTACTTGTACATAAAAACAATGACACGAACAAATAAAAATAACAGTTACAAATTCATAACAATAGTGAGAGGAACAAAACAAAACAACAATTATAGGATCAAAACAAAACAACAATGACTAGAACAAAACACCTGTGACAAGAAACAGTTGAACAATCGGAGCTTTATAAGAATCATTAAACAACATAGGATTGATTGGAAATCACATTAATAATTTATTTGATCTCTGAGGTTGTATATAAGGTTGGTCAATATTGAAGCGTTCATAAGGAGGGAATTTAAAATGTTTTATATGTGTCGAAGACTATGCTAATCAATAAACAATATGTTGAAAAGTTACAACTTATTATTATGAGTTGTCATAAGTGATTAAAATGATATGGAAGATATAGAGTCCATTAAGAGCTATTTTTGGAAATTATTTTGGGAAGATGAAAATACTTGACCTTCATGAGGGAGAGAAGCTTGCTACAATGGAGAAGATTACCTTCGAATGATGCCTTGGATGCTTAAAATCTGTCTTGAAATTCTTGAGATGCAAAATTGTAGGAGAGAGCTCTTGATGTGAAGTCTTGGTATCCAAATGAGGAGAGGTAGGCTGCTTATATACCCCTCACAAATATTTTAGATTTCAAAACTCAAAGGAAGTCGACGAGAATACAATTTTCTAGCTTAACCATTGAGATCGACTCTTGAATTAAATTTTAGAACAAATCTTGGGGAATAGGATAATTGGGTTGAGCTATTCCTGAGAATAGGATGACTAGGTCAACCTATTCCTGAGAATAGGCATACTAGATCGACCTATTCATGGGAATAGGCCAACTAGGTCATTCTATTCTCCCAAATGGCTTGAAATTTTGGCCAGGGAGTCCCAATCACGAAGAAGATGTTGAAAAGAAAAGTAGAATTGGGGTTGGATTAAGCATAATGAACACAGAAGCCCAAAAACACTAAAATAGGACCTAATTGAGCATCCAATTGTAGGTGAGTACAATTTAGGATGATATAAAGACTACTCCATCTGCCACCATGTAGTTTTGTATCAATTCCTCCCCTTTAGTCTTCCTCAAATGATATAGTTTCTTCAAAATATTCACACTCAATTTGATACCAATTTTTCAGACATGAAAGGCTTAACATCCTCAATCACTAATGTGGGAAAGTGCAACACTAGTTTATCATTTCAAATAGTGACCGTGTAGTCCTTAGGATAAATAATGGTCATGTCACCAATGATATTTCTCAAAACCCTATCTAAATCTCGAAGTAGTTCCTCCATAATTTTTTAAAAATGAAATGATATTATTTACACTAATTTTCAAATGTATTTACTTAAAAGTTATTTTATTTTATTTAGATTATTTTGAAGATATATAAGTAATATATTATTTACTCATTTTTATTTTTGAAAATTAGTTTTTGTTTTTAAAAGTCATTATTATTTTTAGTTTATATTTTACTGTCAAATAATATTGTTAGTATTATGTTTATTATTAAATATTAATTTTAATATTATTAAATTTAAGATAAAAATTTGACATTTTACACATTGTTCTTTTGTGTCATGACATACTATTTATGTTAAATATTTTTTTAAGTTGTAAATACTTTTGAATAAGCCAAGTCTCAAATAGAGGACCTCATCCACAATACAAGCATATAACAATAACAAAGAAGCAATGCCATTCTACACATTTATCTATGATAATAACAAAGAAATGGGTAGATTCTCTTATTTGCATGAATGATATATGATTTTTTTTAAAAATCACAATCACTTTCATTTTATAAATAGAAAATAATTTTATTTAATAATTTTTTTATTGCTTTCTACATAGATATACACCAAAGACCTTAAAATTTTTTTGAAGCAATCATCAAAGAGTTTTACAATGTTCATAGTTAATATAATGCCAAGACACACATTTTATTGAGAATAACACATAAAACAATGTCATCCTACACATTTATATATGACAATCAAGAAATGGACAGTTTTCCTCATTTTTGCTAAATACTCTCCTCTTTTTTATTACAATCACTTTCAATCTACTAGTAGAAAATAATTTATTTTAAATTTTTTTCTTTTTCCCTTCAGATTATAATATTTGAACATGTTTCTAGATAGATTGTGTTACAATAATTATACTTTTAACTAAATTAATTAATTTTTATTATATAAGTAATTATACTTTTAAGCATGTTACAAATTGTATATAACAATAATAATTATACTTTTAACTAAATTAATTTTTTTTTATTATACAAGTAATTATACTTTTAAGCATGTTAAAAATTGTATATAATAATAAAATAATTACACCATTTAACATTTAGTTATTTATTGTAAAGTATCAACCATATTATGACAATAAAGATAATTGAACAAAATGTATATGACAATAAAATAATAATTACACCATTTAATATTTAGTTATTTATTGTAAACTATCAATCATATTATGACAATAAAGATAATTAAACAAATTTGTCAACTAAAACATATCTAATTAAAATATATAGATAAAGCTACCATATACTATTTTTTAATTATATCCATTCTCCATTTTTAATAAGGGCGCGTGCACGCATATTCCTATGTCACACAACTGGCAAGAAAGACTAAGTAGCACGGCATAAAATAGTAAAATAAAAATAATAATAAATTTATTATTATTAAAATTAATAATTGATTAAATATAGTAGAAATCTTGTTTGCAGTTTAATGGTATGCATATGAAAAGAACATGTGAACACATTGTATGTTGTTTTGCTTTCTATTTGTTTTATTATAATTATTCCTTAAATTAAAAAAATTATAAATCAATACATTAAATTATAAACATTGTTGGATGTGGAAGTTGTTCTTATTTTTATTTTCTAATAGAAAAAGAAAATAATTTTTTTTTAAAAAGTTATATTGCTTAAAACAAAAGTGAAAAAGATAAATATGATATAATATTGAATGGTTTTAAAAATTGCAATAAATATGGAAAAAAACAACAGATCTCATAAAATATCAATATATTTTGTCAATATGACAAAAAGATAAATATGATATAATAATGAATGATTTTAAAAATTGCAAATTTGTACATATGGGAAAAAAACATTTGATGGAAACTAGAGAACAATAAGGTGTCCTAAAATAGAAAAGGACTATAGGGAGTAAGACAAGGTTGCATTGAAATTGAAGGTTAATGCATTATAGATAGATCATATTAAAGTCTTATATATTGTCTTTTGTTAGGTCCCACAAGCAACATTACAAGAGTATCAACAATATAATATGTGTTTATTTATTTTGCACATTTTATAAATTGGTTTTAGTTGATCTTTATGTCATGTAGTGGTTGACATTATTAGGTTAAATCAAGGAAGAAGTTTATTATGTTTTGTATGATTGGTTATATTTTGATTCAACCAAGAAACAAGAAAAAGAAAAGATAAGTTTAGTTTTTGTTTTGTCTTTGTAGTAATAATTCTTTTAATATTTTATTAATTAATGTCATGTCGTAGTTAATATTACTAGGCTAAATCAAAAGAAGAATTTATTAAGTTTAGGCTAAATTAAAAGAGAAATTTATTAAGTTTCGTATGATTGATCATATTTTGTCTTAATCAAGGAACAAGAAAGGGAAAGTTTAATTTTATTTTTTTTGTATTTTATGTTGTTTGTTCTATTTGTTTTGTCTTTTTAGTATTTGTAGTTGGGAGGGGGTATTGATAAATTAATTATTGTAGTATAATTGAATTATGTGTGTATTTATCTATCTATTTAATTAATGTCATGACGTGATTAATATTACTAGGTTAAATCAAAAGAATAATTTATTAAATTTAGGCTAAATCAAAAGAGGAATTTATTAAGTTTCGTATGATTGATCATATTTCGTCTTAATCAAGAAACAAGAAAGGAAAAGTTTTTTTTTTTTTTGTTTGTTTGTTTGTTTGTTCTATTTGCTTTTGTCTTGTTAGTATTTGTAGTTGGGAGGGGGTATTGATAAATTAATTATTGTAGTATAATTGAATTATGTGTGTGTATCTATCTATCTATCTATCTATCTATGTGTGTGTGTGTGTGTGTGGGGTATTGATAAATTCATTATTGTAGCATAATTGAATTATGTGTGTGTATCTATCTATCTATCTATCTGTGTGTGTGTGTGTGTGTGTGTGTGTGTGTGTGTGTAATTGAATTATGTGTATGTGTATGCATGTANTATGTATGTGTGTGTGTGTGTGTGTGTGTGTGTGTGTGTGTGTGTGTGTGTGTGTGTGTGTGTAAATTTTTGTAGAGGCTTTTTCAATTTTAATTTAAATAAAGTATCAAGGAATAATTTTGATTTGGTTTGGATAGGCCGCATCCTTCAAAGATATTAGATGTTATCAAATTGCTTCTGGATTTGATTGTGTGTGATTTTTTTTACATTAATGTTTCAAATCACACTTCATGATCCATCATCAGAATGCTAGAGAGAAAATATAATGACAAATGATCAAGTGAGAGACCTAGTGTAGTGCCTCTCCCGTTTGCTTTCTGCATGACATCCTAATGGATGTGGTTTCTACAACATCTTGTGTTATTGCCTTCGTGTTAATGGATGATATTTCTTATGATGCCTTGTTTGGCTCAGGATGTTAACCTATTGCTCCATGTGCTTGGTTGGATATATTCTTGCACTCTATGATCTGGTTGGACCCGTGAGAGGTTGGTACATTTGGGGTGTTCTAATTTATGTCATTGCATTGGCAAGTTGCTTACGCCCTTATGCTTGGTTGTGAGAACCATTGTGCTATGACTTGTTGCATACCTGTTTTGGGATGTTAGACCTGCTGAGACCATTTTTAGGGTTTTGTGGACTCATTGTGTTCTTGGTGATTTGATTGGAGCCAGATTCCTTTGTGTGATTTAGTGACTTTTCCCATGTTATGATTTTATATTGACATTGTGAGATGCACCTAGTCTAGCTCATTCTTGTATCCATTTTTGAGATTACTATTGTGGTTTGATGACATTTGGTTTATACCACTCATGAGATATTGTGGATTATATGACTTATGATGTGAGGGATGGTTCCACTGATGTATGTTCTAATGACTACTGGATTATGATGGTTATCTTGTTTAAATGTTATCGGGATCATAAATCATTATATTTGTATCACGATGTTGTTATTCTATAATTATATGTGTGATGTGATTCGATGGTTGCATTGTGTGATGTATTTTATTATCGTACATTATTTTGGTTACTAGTATCATTGCTAATTTAGATGTTAGATTATACTGACGTTTACCATTTGATCATATATGCATGATGATGTTGTTTTGATGTGACATGATGCTGTAGGAAATATGACAATGAACAATTGAGGGGGTGAATAAGTTGTTCCAAATCTTCAAAAATTGAAAAACCCTTAAACCTTAAAACCATATTTCTGACCTTAATGAATAAACATGCATGCAAAAATTAGAAACACATCCGCAACACTTGACACCAATTTTTATTTATTGTGGAGACCCTATTAGGGGAAAAACCATGGTAGGAATAGAACCCATAATATATGACTATACCTTGTTATCTAAGTAAAACACATATTACAAATGGGAATGCACATGCATTTAGAGACACTTCCTAGAGCTCACTTCTCAAATACAAGAGGGATACAACCTTGAGGAAGGTTCAATTCCTTACAAGATCACTATAATGATCAATTAGACTACAATCTAAAACTTTGTGAACTATATAATGGCATTTACCCTATGCCTAGGTCCGTTCCAATGAAGTACAACCAAATCTTTATTCAAATCCTCTCTGCCACCTACAAATAAGTGAGTCAACCCTCAAAAAATTTTCACACTTTCTCTCCAAGCAATTCGACACATCGGCAACACATAATTTTTCCCTATTTATATGTAATTTATCAACCTTGAAAAATAAACAAGGTCGGATCAACCTCCATTTCAAAATCCAATTCCACGCACCAAAAATGATAATTCAAATTCATGTTTGACTGCCAAAACACATCAAGGATCCTTATCAACAATATCAAGCTCGTAATACATTCCACAAATCACGCTTCAAACATCCACTAAATGTTTTATTGATCAAGTCAGCCAAGAACACAAATAAAATTACCACCAACTAAAAAATCCTTCAAATTTGATCACCACAATCTATGTGGACCACAAACTCAGTAGGAACATATTCCAAGAACATCCATAGACATCATGGATAACAAAAAAACATCTGACCCCATCAAAATCATCGAATTTGTCAGCATCTCTTATGTCGAACGTCAAGAATACTATTAACACCCTTTGATACTACTAAAAAAACCCTTATGGGTATTTGGACCATGAACCTTTTGAACTGAGGACACATTAGGATGTCCCAAACATACACCTAGATGAGGAGAGAAAAATATCAACCTAGAAGTGCACACTGAACCTATTTCAGTCACACTGTCAATACTGATAGACAATGTAGGAGCTAGTCATCATACCTAACCTCATATCATATCCAAATCATCATGCACACCTTTATAAATCAACATAAACCAATTACATACTCTCTACAACATCTCCTGACATTTACATCAACTTATCTTTAATGACCTTACCTTAGTGGACCTCTAAGCATACTGCACCACTATCCAATAGATATGTTGACATCAATGACAACACATCCAAAATATATGTGAATCTCCCCAACAATATCCCCCTTAGGCTTTGATGGTAACATATGATGTGAAAAACAATAAATCAATACCTCCCCCTTTGATCTCTCACCCCAAGAGTTTTTTTCATGCCTTCTCCCCCTTTGACATCAATGGAAAAGACATAAACACATATCAATTAAAAGGGAGATTAAACCTTTTAATTAAATAAGATAAATTTTATTTAATTAAAAAGAAAATTAAATATTTTAATTAGATAAAAATGATCGAACCTTAGGAAATATTGAAATAATTGAATTAATTACATTTTGATCAAGGAAATTGATTTGAATTGAAAATGTTTCAAAGCATTGATTCATAAATTTGATAAGTTGATAAAATGATAAATGGGGCCCAAAGTCTAGGCGACCATTTTAGGGTGCATACATTTGCCCCTCTTTGACAAATGTGTGGTTGACTCGGGAACACATGTAGTCAAAGAATGCAGTTGAAGTGTGAGGTCGATTTGGGATCACAAAACAACCCAGATGTGTGGTCGATTCGGGAACACATCAAGACAAAAATAAGCACAATTGAAAAAGACAAAGTCAACACTGAAATAAGTAATTGACATGTCAGAGATAAGATCTCAAGCAAGACTGATATAATTGATAAAGCTGAATCAAGGATTGAAGTTTGATAGGTACTGCCCCCTCGTGATCGAAATCGAAATGAGATAGAGGAGAAACAAAAAATTGGTAAATTTTGATCAAATCGAACTAAAGATAAGGTTCTTGATGTAAGATGAAAGATATAAAGATCACAAAACTAAGGTATATCATCAAGCACGAAAGATTATGCCCCAAGATTGAATTAGAAGAAAAGAAGAAGAAGAAGAAGAAGAAGAAGAAGAAGAAGAAGAAGAAGAAGAAGAAGAAGTGGGGTGAAAGAAAATGGAAGATAGAAGTTTGGAAGAGGTGGAAAGAAATAGAAAGAAGAAAAAGAATGCCCCAAAATTAATCAACTGTTTAAGATTGAAAATTTTGATTGAGATCATGAAAGAAGATAAGGAAATGAAGATCAAAACATGATCACAGTTGATTAAAATTCCACAAGAAAGATGAAGGAAACCCTCAAACTCATAATGCAGCCTAAAAATGCAAACTAACACGAGGTCTAACAATGCAAGCTACATGAAAATGCAAAGGTGTACTTGCAATAGAGAAACAAACATAGGATCTTTGTGTTCATCATTTATAAGAGAATGTAAAGGAACTTATTTTCATCATTGGGCCATTATTAACGGACATCGGAAAATTACACAATCATCACTAGTCACAAGTGCAACTATGAAGATATGAATGCGATTTATATCGAAAACATCACACAACCATCACTAGTCACTAGTGCAACTATGAAGATATGAATGTGATGTATATCGGATTTGAAATGTGGAAAGATTCTAACATAAGCATCAAAGACATAAAGGTCAAGATGACTGTGATGTTAGCTTACCCAATTTAATATAGCAAAACCATGCTTGCATCAAGGCATAGAAGCTAGGATGACCAACAGAACAGTTGTGCAAAACAATGAAGCATAAAGCAGGAAGCAAATAAAAATATGTCCCATGCACCAAGTCCTCTAGCTATGCATCATGGAGAGACTTATTAGACAAGGACACTCAATGAAAATCAATAACAGTCAGTACACAAAGAAAATATCATGACATAGCTCAAGCATTAAGTGTTGCGTTTAAAAATTTAAGTGTGTTAACCGATACTAAGTTCCGAGGATAAGGATCAAATGCTTGCAAGCAAGTAAGACCACATGACAAAATGGGGTAAGACCAAACCGATAAGTGTTGAAAAACACTCGATGTCAGGGGTTGTATTGAAAAATACAGTTGGGGTGGTATTGAAAAACACCATTTGTGAGGCGTCCTAAAGAAAAAAGCATCCAAGAGACCAAAGCTAACACAGGTATGCCCCCTAGACAAAGACAAAGACCAATTCCAAACCAAGGAAACAAGGACAAGGCATGATGGAGAAAGGCTAAGTGTTGAGGTCACGTGCTAAGAAACAAGGGTGCAAAAGGCCTCAAGTAGCGCCCATTTCTAGGTTTTCACCACTTGGATTTTATTACAATTTTTACATTTTTCATTATTTTCATTTTTTTTCTTCTTTTTTTCAGGACTTTTTATAAAAAATTTTTGAATTTTTGCTGCCAAGGCGCCTGTTTCCAAGTTTTCACCAAGGCACTTTTTCTATTTTTTTTTGAATTTTTTGAATTTTTTGAATTTTTTGTATTTTTGGAATATATAATTTTTTTTTTGATATACATCAAAGTGCCTATTGCTAGGTTTTCACTAAGATGATCATTTTTTCAGGACATTTTCTGATTTTTAGAATTTTTGACAATATATCAATTTTTTGAATTTTTTCAGGATCAATAATTATGTACAAAGGATGCCCCCAAATAGAATGGGCATCAAAATCCCAAGCAAGATCACATCGTGTAGTCCCAATATTTAGCTAGGTGGAGGACAAGAGGGATTAGCAAGCTAGTGGAAGAGATGGAAGACATGAGAATGAAGGAGAATGAAGGGAAGAAATCGACAAAGGAAAAATCCTCAAGAGTACCCAAGCTAGGGAAAAAGAAACATCATGTAAAGCACATTTAGAAAAGAATGAAAGGCTAGCATAGGATAAGTCACAAAAGTGTAATGCAAGAGCAGGAAAGGATGCAGTCCAAAGGAGTAGACATGTCAAGAGGCTTCATAGCACCGTGTTTTACTCTCTCTCTCTCTTTTAGATCAAGACCAAAGGGGAAAAGGATAGCGATAGGAGAAAATGAATGGAGGAAGATAGATATGAAGGATAAACATAAAAGGAATGAAAGCAAGGTCATCATAAGATAGCTCACAATATAGCCCAAATGTTCGTGTATAGATCAACATTGTCAAGATCAAAGAGAGAATACAGAATGGATTAAAGATGTAGAAGAACTACGCATGATGCCTGATTGCCAGGTTTTCATCATGGTACTTATCCAAGGCACCACAAGGGAGTGGTTTTCACCATAGGACGAAATTATTTCTCTTTAATTTTTTTTCTTTTTTTCTTTTTCTTTTTGAGCTTTTTTTTTTTGAATTTTTTTTCTTTTTTTTTGAATTTTTTTGAATTTTTGAATTTTTTGGAAGAAGGAAAGCTTTTTAGATAATAGTCCTTGAAAGGATAAACCATGATATACCAAGGATCCAAAATGATATGCTCAAAGATGCCGATAGGGAAAGGACAATGAAAGAGGGAAATGGAGGATAAGGTTTTATGCAAAGTGAGTGAGGTTGGAAGATAGGAGGAATAGACAAATGAGGAAAAAGGATAGAAGGTAGAAGGATAGTGAATGGAAGGATTGTGAAAGGGTAGACAAAAAGAAAGGCAAGATCAACATCAACACACACCTTGAAGGGTGGCGAGAGGATGGAGGAAATGTGAATGAAGGAATACGTGAAGGAATATGGTGAATGGATAACAAAGGTTGCGGTTTAGGCACATGGAATGAGAGAATGTTTTTGGAAGAAGATGAAGTGGAAGCCTTTGGAAGCTTGAATGTAAACTTCACTTGTTTCTCAACATGAGACTCTTTCAAGAGAGACTTTGGAATCCATATAGCCGTAGGCTTTTCATTTCATTTTGACGATTTAGAGAGAATATCTTTAATGATGGATTTTGGAACCCATACTTGTCTTGTAGTTTTGTTCTTAGATATCTCTTTTGACTTTATGCCCCCATGTCGATTATAGGAGACATGGTGATCTTCTTTTTTAGATGGATTCTTATATTGCTTCTTTTTCTTGTATTGAACATTCAAGTTTATTCCAAAAGACTTGGGACTTGTGGAGGGACAAAAAGAATATGACTGGTTTAGATGGGTGGATGGATGAAAAGGATTCAAGGGCATGCATCTATGTTGATCTTGAGGAAAGATAGGAGATGGAGGGACATAAGGACCCAAGATGGATGAGGAATTAGGAGGGTTAGGAGGGGAATGTGAAGGGACATAAGGACCCAAGATGGAAGGAAAATGTGAAGCCCTTAGTACTGGTGGAGGAGGTCTAAGGATGGACGTGGAAGACACAAAAGGATAATCAATAAGTTCATTGACATGTATATGACAACCAAGGACATCAACATCTTTAGAGTGAGCATTAGCATTTTCAATAGGATCATGAACATCTTGAATAGGAGCACCTTCTTTGATAGGATTGTTTGAAGCTTGGAAGGACTTAGAAAGAGTAGAAATTGGAAGCGAACATGGAGTGGTAGAACAAGAAGATGGAAGACTTTGATCTTGACAAGGATCTTTGGATAGCATAAGCACATAATTTTTCTCTTGATTTTCAATAGGCTCAATATTAGAAGTAACAAAACCATTTTCAATAACCTTAATGGAAGTATCATCTTTGGAAAGTGCAATTGTAGTAAGGTTATTTTGATTGTCAATAAGCTCAACGGTGTAAGTAGTAACTTGATCTTGCTTAGGAGAATATTTAAGACAGGGTGTAATGAATGAGAAAGGGTGTAAGGGATCAAAAGAACCATGATGCGGATAAGAGTCATCATAAAGAGGATTAGAATACATGGAGGTTTCTTGATCTTGATCTTTCATTATTTTATTTTCTTTATCATTTTTAGATTCCTCTTGAGATGGAGCCACTTCTAAGGACAAGGAAGCATGTTGGAATTGCATGGGAGACATGGGAAGAGATGATGAAGGATTAGCTAGAGTAGGAATTATAGAATGTAAAGGCTTAGGATCTTTAGGTTTAGCATTATTGGAAGTATTTTCAGCCAAGTGAAGGTTAGCTTGAGTTTCTTTAAGAGGTATCCCTTGAGGATAACTATAGGAAACTGCATGAAAAGCATTAGGACTTCTATCAGATGAAGGATTTGTGGAGGGTTTGGCAACTTTAGGAAATGTATGAGTATTGGAAGAAGTAGAGGATGGAAGGGGATCATTAGAAGACAAAGGTTCATTATTAATATGATCTTGCTTGAGAGTGCAATCTTTATTTTCAGCATGAGAACTGATCTTAGAGGAGCGATGCTCATAGTATTGATGTTTATAATCAGCGTGGTAAAATTTCTCTTTCTCAATAGAAGCATCAAAGAGGTATTTTTCACAAAACTCATCAAAGTTTCTTTCAAAATCAGAATCATATGGATCACCATCACGATCTATCCAATAGGATGGCCCTTTAGTCAGAACAAGCACATGACAAGGAGAACTCTTGGGAATAGAAGTGTCATAATCATTTATGTGTATTTCATCATAATAGGCATCATCAGAATAAGCATCAGAGCTACAATAAATGGGACCATCGGAGTCATCAAAGATGGGCATTTCATTCTTCATGGAAGAGGTATCACAAGGATTATCATGTTGCTCATTATGGTATGCATTTTGAAGAGAATCATGACTCTTGGGAGAAGTAGAAGAATAACAAGATCGTGAAGAAGAAGAATGTGAAGACCTAGTGGAAGAGGAATGTCTGGATGATGATGAATGATGCAAAGACTTAGAAGAAGAATAATGTTTAGATGATGAGGAATGATGAGAAGATTTAGAAGATGAATAATGTTTGGAAGAAGAAGATCATTGTGACAAGATCATGTGCACGACGTCAACGAAGACATCTGACTCTCTCAATTTTCATTGTATTTTTGCTGTGGATTCATCACTCAGGTAACGTCCAGAAGAACGACATGTCATAAGTTCATCAATAAGTGTGATATCATCCATTGTCAAGAGACCTTTCCTAAGAAGATAGCGGAGATCCATGGTTATAGAAGAGAAGGAATCAAGAATGGAAGTGATAGAATAGATGAAAATAGAAGAATATAGACTAGATAGTAAGAGGAAAATAATCAAGAAGACATGAAGATTTTAGGAAGAAATAGGAAGAAGCATGAAAGAAGAAGAGAGGAATGGAAATGGAAGACTAGGAAGACATGGAAGATGCAGAAGAAAGAAGACCAAGAGTCATCGTGTGTAGATTGATACCATTTAAGTTCATTTGGATGTTGAGAAACATGTTATGACACGCTGTGGGGAGATACATTGAAATTTTCACAACTCAGGAACTCAGATTTGGCAAATTGACAGCAAGCAAGCAAGCGGGAGAAAAATGACAAATAGCTCACTAGCGGGTAGTTTCACGTGAGGAAGTGCCTGTCTCGCATGAGGAAATGCTCTGTCGCACGAGGAAATGTGTGGCCGTGTGACAAAGTGCACCGAACAACATGATAAAATAGACCAGGTAGGTAAAACAGTAAACTACAATTGGTGTCAAGCTTTGCGTGAGGATTTACTACAAGCCATGTGAGGAAATACAATGAACCGCATGAAAAAATAGTTTTATTGTGCAAGAAAAGGACGCAGAACTCAGATTTCGTGTGTTTTAATTGTCCAACTAGGTACATTAACAGATTTTATCATGAATCAAGCACATAAGACAACAATCAGGGAGTACAAGCAATCAATGTCTTCAAACAATGAGCAAGGGACAAAGAAACCTTGCGCATAAACATGGATAGTGTCAGTATTTCTACTCCATAAGAATGCTACTTGTGTATGTTCTCAAATGTTTTCTAATCACGCACATAGTCCTATGAAAGAAAAATTTGGTTGCACTATGGTTCTTAGTAATGGCTTGACTCTGTAACTTTTGCAGCTTCAAGTGGGTGAAATCCAATCCCAACGCACTGAGGTTTTGACACAGTCTGAGAATTTAATCAATTAGGAGTTGCTGAGGAGATCTGACAACCCATAAGAAACTACACCCGTGGAGATTTCTTCCACAAGGACATTTATATAGCGGTTGTTACTACCATGGCGAAAATGGCTATTACCACTTGAGGTTCCATCCATGTGGTTGACCCAATAAAGGGAATGTCCACTATGATTAACCCTCTCTAACAAGGAAGACTCACAAAAAGGACCACATGGGGACTTAGTTTGGATTCAAGGTTTCCAAGTTTTTGATTCTCCCAAAAGGAAAAAGAGCATAATCCTCTAACCTCTTCACCCCACCAAAACATAGCAAACATGATTCATTGACCCGCTAATTTGAAATCACCTCATTCAAGGCTCAAATAGCAGAAAATGACAACAATCCCCCAAAGAGAGAAAGTATTGCCAAAAGTTGAAGTATAAACCAAGTTGACGAATGAGATGAAAACAAAATCCTTCCCTACCTACAAGGGGATCTATCATCAAGAAGAGCTTTGCATGTAAAAAAATTGAATGAAGCCCACTCTCTCAAGGTCGCCACAAATAGTGTTCATAGGGCCTAATTACTATGTGAAACACATATGCAAGAAAGCAAATCTAGGTCCATTTTAGAGCACCAATTTGGAAATGTGATCTATGAAAGCAAGAAACACTCAAGCTAGACACATGAGATGTTCATTTTAATTCCCAAAATCCAAATATTATAGAGAGTAAAAAAATAACTCAAATCCAAAGCAACACAAATCATTTTGTTGTTTATCCAAGCAAGTCCAAATCAGCAACAGCAACAAAAAAAAAAAATCACAAACCACTAGAAACAGTAAACATTAGCGGTTAGCACAAATAATCAAAGATATAATCGATATAGCAATGAAAACAGATCTCTGTTATGAAATATCACATGAGGAAATGACAGAGCCACATGAGAAAATGACAGTTTCACGTGAGAAAACTGAAAGCTCGCACGAAGATATGCTCTGTCGCGTGACAGAATGCTTAGAAAGTACAAAAAATGATAGAAACAACAAACTAGCCAAAAATAGACCACTGATGTCAAATCTCACGTGAGGAAGTACTTTGAACCGCGTCAAGAAACACTTCAAGCCGCGCGAAGAAACACCAGATCTGGCACAATCTCACACAAAAACCAGCAAAAGCTCACACGAACTTTCTCTGTAGACAAAAATAGCAAGTACGGAAAAGATGAAAATTTCGGATCCAAAAATAAAATTGACTAAAAATAGCTATAAAGATAGAAAATGAATCTTCCTCCCCATGGTGGGCGCCAAAAATGTGTGCATAAATGTTGACACACTTCTATGAATCATTCCATTCAAGGTTTCTCAAGAATGAGGCCTCAAATATTGATCCATAGCTCTCTAGTCATGGAGTGCAAAGGTGTGAAATGGAGGCCCTCAGATTGACCTAGTTAGTGCCTATGCAAGTACACCATGAAATGAG
>MU223224.1:4540363-4594443 GCA_018584345.1 Thuja plicata | reverse complement strand
TAGGAAATATTGAAATAATTGAATTAATTACAATTTGATCAAGGAAATTGATTTGAATTGAAAATGTTTCAAAGCATTGATTCAAAAATTTGATAAATTGATAAAATGATAAATGGGGCCCAAAGTCCAGGCGACCATTTTAAGGTGCATACAGTACCTACTAGTTTTGAGTCATCCAACCCAAATTCTTCAAAAATTCCTTCACATACTTGGCCTGAGATGTAAAAATCCCATCCCTTGACTAAGTAATTTGCAATCCTAAAAATAATTTCATTTCTCCTATCATGGACATCTCAAAATCACTTTGCACTTCCATTCCAAATTCTTTTCTCAACTTATCATTACCTCCAAAGATAATGTCATCAACAAACACTTCTATAATCAAAATGTCGTCATGATCTACCTTGAAATACAAATCACTATTAGTGGTACCTAATTTGTTGAAAAAAAGTTTTAGTAGACATTTGTCCAATCTAGAATATTAGGCTTTAGGAGCTCTCTTCAACCCATATAATTCTTTCTTCAATTGAAAAATCATGTCCAGTTGATCAGTCAATGGAAAACTGTCTAGTTGTTCTATGCATACTTCTTCCAACTCACCATTCAGAAATGTAGATTTCACATCTATTTGATATACTTTAAAGTTCTTATGAGAAGAAAAAGAAATAAATAGTCTTACATTTTCCAATCTTGTTACTGGAGAAAAGGTTTCATCATATTCAATAGCTTCCATTTGAGGATATCCTTTGCACACCAATCTTTCTTTATTTCTAACAATTTCTCCACCTTCATTCAATTTATTTCTTAACACAAATTTTGTACCAATAACATTTTTGTCCTTAGGTCTGGGAATAAGAATCCATGTATTGTTCTTCTCAATCTGTGAAAAATCTTCTTTCATGTCATTAACCCAATTATCATCTTTTCAAGCTTCACTTACATCTTTGGGCTTAATATCTGAGATTAGACAAATATGAACTTCAACAATCCTTCTTCTTGTATGAACACCCTTATTCCTATCACCAATAATTTGATCTTCATAATGATTTAATCTCACATACCTTGGTGTCTTCAACTTTAACTTAGATTTTTGTGCTTCCTCTTCTTCACTTGTCCAAGCCTCATTATCTACACTCACTAGACCACTTTGGACTTGGTTCTGAACTTGATTTTGTTGTCCTTGGTTACCACCAAAATTCTAATCATTAGAATCATATCCAATAGATCTGGATAGACTCTCAAATATTTCATCCACTTTGAAATTAGTACTCTCCACTATCTTCTTTAACCTCTTATTATAGCACCTATATGGCTTTCATTTGGTAGAATACCTAAGGAATATACTTGTTAGGAATAACAATCCACAAGCACAATTGAGAGGGGGGTGAATCAATTATGATATAGAATATTAAAATTTATACTTTAAAACCAAAATTGCAATGCAAGTGATAAAACAATAAATGCCAACACAATAACACAATACTTGTTATTGAGAAAACCCTGTTAAAGGTGAAACCCCAGTGGGAATTAACACCCACAAATAATGTACTAAGAGTATAGTATCTATGTTAAAATATTTATCCCTATTAGGAGCTTATTACAATATTACAGTACATAGTCCCTGTTAGAAGACAAACCATGTTAGGAGTTAAGAAAAGTAGTGGGCTCACTGCCCAGGCACACTTCCCAAAGAAGGTTAAATCCACCCTCAAGGATTCACAATTCAAACAAGTGTATATAAGAAATATACAATCCAGTTAACTGTCTGATAGCAAGTCTCTTTGCTTGGTCAGTTTCAATGAAGTATTCTTATCACAAACTCTACTCTACATCTAGCAGCAAAACAAGCCTCACAACTTACACTTCTCTACCTTTTCAATCTCTACCACATCTTTCCAAAAGAAAAGATCACTTATATATACCCTATTACAATAATTCATTAGGTCGACCAATTAAGCTTTCCCAAATACACAAACAATTAATTTGGTCGGCCAATTAGGCTTTCCCAATATATAAATATTTGTTTAACCCCTTGCTAAGATACACATGGTACCTATAAAAAGTAAACATATTTTAAAATCCATTAGTTATACTCCAAGATCCACAATCCACTCTCACAATTTGTAATACATGCTACATGTATGAAGTTGGCCATGAAAATAGGTCTCCTCCAGAATAAACGCCATAGATGATGTCACCAGTACTTTCACAACTATCAATTATTAAATAACATTCATTAATGTGTCCTCAGTCATCCCATAATCTCTCATATGCTGAAACATCTTCATCAGTAAGATATACACAAAATACAGAGACTTGCTCTGTCAAGCATCACTGTCACAGTCTAGAAACCAGTCTTTACAAAATTATTTTTAATATCACCAATATGAAACCTCAAGTCAAGCTACCTTAGGCATAAGGTCATTACACATCTATCTCCATATCCCTATCTTTGATCATTCTGAATCATACGTACAGTGTCTGTACACTTCTGTTAGTCAATTAGCTAGTTTATTTTCTTCACAGAAACATATGTTGACATCAGTGACAAAACATGAATATCAATAGCATGAATAGTGTCCAAATCTGATGTCATCCAATAATATCCCCCCTTTGCATTGATGGAAACATATGGGAAAATCCATCAACCCAAAAAGTACTCTCTCTCAATACAATCTTCTCAATATCCTCAACTCAAATTTCCCCAAAATAGTAGGGATTTTCACATAGAATATTTCCCCCTTTGGCAACAATGGAAAAGGGTTCCATAACTCATCTATAATCTTCTGTAAGGTGTATCTTTTTCAAATCTTCATTTCTAATAGCTAGGAAAATCACCCAAATGTTCTCCATAGTGTTCCTGCAATCACTCCCCCTGAGGAGTAGATCCATAGATCAAGTCCAGAAAATGATATAGCTCTGAGAGCCAGTGGACTGATGCATGTATGCATCAATTAATTATCACTAAGAGGGGCTCTCACCCTAAGCATGCTTCTGAGATATTGAAAAGCATCTTTTGGAAAAGGTTTTGTAAATATATCTATTATATGTTCCTTTATGCTAATATACTTCAGTTTAATCTCTTTCTCTACTACATTCTCCCTCAAGAAATGATACTTAATAGAAATGTTTTTAGTCTTTGAATGCATTACAAAATTCTTTGACATATTCATTATGCTAGTGTTATCACAATGGATAACCATTGGCTCTTGAAAAATTAGTCCAATGTCCTTCAGCATTTGTTTCATCCAAACAACTTTTGTGTAATTTATTGCAGCAGCAACATACTCTGATTCAATAGTAGATTGAGCAATACAATCCTGCTTCTTACTTAACTAAGAAACTAGCCTTTTCCCAAGGAACAATGCACCACCACTTGTGCTCTTTCTATCATCCACATTACCTGCCCAATCAACATTAGTATAAGCCTGCAAAATAAAGTCATCTAATTTTTCATACCATAATCCATATTCTAGTGTTCATTTCAAGTATTTGAAAATTCTTTTCATAGTAGCAGGTGTGTCTCTTTAGGATCTGCTTGATATCTTTCCACAATTCCAACTACATTGGTAATATCCGGTCTAGTGTGAGTTAGATATTATAGACCACCAATCATAGATCTGTACTTTATCTAAAAAACACTTTGATTCTCATCATTAATAGTGAGTTTGTAACCAGTCACCATAGGTGTTCCAACAGGTTTACAATCTTCCATTCCAAACTTCTTCAACATTTCCTTAAGATACTTGGTCTGAGATATAAAAATACTATTCTTACTCTGATCAATTTGCAAACCAAGAAATAATTTCATTTCACCAATCATTGACATCTCAAATTCATTTTCCATTTCTTTAGAGAACTTCTTACTCATCTTATCATTGCCTCCAAAAATGATGTTATCAACAAAAACTTCTATGATTAAGATTCCATATTCATTTTTTCTTAAATATAAATTACTTTTTGCATTACCTTTTTTGAAACCAAGAAAAAGTATATACTTGTCCAGTCTTGCATACCATGCTCTCAGTACTTGTTTCAATCCTTACAGTTCTTTCTTCAACTTGAAAACCATGTCTTCAACTTCTGTCAAAGGAAATCCATCAGGTTGCTCAATGTATACTTCTTCCAAATCTCCAATCAAGAATGCTGATTTCACATCTATCTGCTATAATTTAAAGTCTTTATGTGCAGCATAAGAAAGAAATAATCTCATAGATTCCAACCTAGAAAAAGGATAAATTTTTTTTTCATAGTCTATGCCTTCTTGTTGTGAGTAACCTTTACAAACCAATATAGCCTTGTTTCTTAGCACTATTCCTTCCTCATCCATCTTGTTTCTAAAAACCCATTTAGTTCTTATCAAATTTTTTTCTTAGGTCTTGGAACCAATTCCCAAGTATTGTTTTTCTTTATCTATTCAAGTTCTTCTTTCATAGAATTAGTCCATGATTCATCTCTACATGCTTCATCAATAGTTTTTGGTTCAACTTGAGAAATCAAACAAATTTCCTCTCTAATTTTAGATCTAGTCATCACACCTTTACTTGCATCACCAATAATTTGATCTTTAGCATGATTCTTCTTAACATACCTCAGAGTCTTAGGAGTCTCAGTAGCCTTAATTAATTCATCTTCAATCTCATTATCAACCATCAAAGGTTCTTTAGGTTTAGCAGTTACCTCTTTCATCTCTGTAATCTGACCACAGTCATTTATTCTTTCCTAAATCTGAAACTTTTCAACTATCCTCACTTTGGCACTTTTAGTTAACTTCCTCAATCTCAGATTGAAATATTTATATTCTTTTCTCTTAGTAGAATAACCAAGAAATATTCCTTCATCACTTCTAGCATCAAACTTCCCTATCTCATCACCTGTTTTGATATAACATTTACTTCCAAATATTTTGAAATATTTTACAATGGGTGTATGATCAAACCACAATTCATAAGGAGTCTTGTACCTTCTCTAATATGAATTCTATTCAAGGTGTACACAACACTACCAACAACATCTCTCCAATGAACATGTGACACATTTCCTTCCAGCAACATAGTCCTTGCAACATCTACTATAGTTCTATTTCTTCGCTCTGCTATCCCATTTTGTTGTTGTGTGCTAGGAGCTAATGTTTGTCTGTATATTCCATGTTCTTCATAGTAGGTATTAAATAAAATTGATGTAAACTCTCCACCTCTGTCTGATCTCAAACATTTTATCTTCAAACCAAATTCATTCTCAACTTTTTCTTTAAATAGCTTGAAATTGTCAAATGCTTTAGATTTCTCTCTCAAATTTGTAACCCACATCATTCTAGAAAAGTCATCAACAGAAATCATAAAGTACCTTTCACCATAATAAGATCTTGTTCTTGTAGGACCACACAGATCTATATGCACCAGATCCAACTTCCATTTTGTTGAATAAGATTTTCTTTTAAAATTGATTCTAGTCTGCTTCCCCACAACACACTCTCTACACATAGTGTTAGATGGCTTTGCAATCTTAGGTAGATGTCTTACATCATTAGCCATACTTTCCATCACAATGTTATCAAAGTTAATATGACAAAATCTTTTGTGCCATAGCCAATTGTCATCAACCTTCGCAATAAAATAAGAAGCTTCAGATGTATTCAATTCAAATATATTACCTCTAGATTTAGTACCAGATGAGATCAAATCTCCTGATTTAATTCTGATATAGCATTTCCCATCAATGAATTTCAATTGATAACCTCTGTTCACTAACTGCCCAACACTCAACGGATTATGCTTAAGTCCATCAACAAGTAATACAATGTCAGTATTGTTCTTTCTATCCAGAGAAATAGATCCAACTCCAATGATAAGCTTAGGAGTATTGTTACCAAATCTAACAACACCACCATCATATATTTTTAGACTCACAAATTTATTTCTATCTCCAGTCATATGATGTGAACAACCACTATTTATAACCCATTCAAATTTCTTTTCAACATGAGATACTAAGGCTTTTTCATCATGTATAGGTTCATCATCCTTTATAGAAATAAATCCAATTTTATCATAGTCACCATCATCATCAGAAACACCCTCACTACCCTAATAATATTCCTTGTATTTAGGATACTTTTATTTGTAAAACTTAGGTTTATGCTTAGGAACCCTTGTAGGACATCGAGATGAAAAATGACAAATCTTGTTACATGAAAAACATTTCAAAGGTAATTTGCCTTCAAATTTACCCTTACCTCTCTTTTCTCTTCTAGCGATCAGTGATACCACTTCATCTAGCTTTATTTCTTCCTCTTGTATCTATTCCCACTCATAAGCATAGTCTCCAATATCTTCTCTCAAGTTACTATTGCTCGTAATTCTAGATAAGGTCTTTTTGTTTCTATGCATGGTTTCCTTGAATGTTAACTCCACTTTAGGTAAAGAATCTACCAATTTTGTGAGCTCAAAAGTATTTAGCTTTCCAATCAACATCTATCTAGTGAAGTTTTGTGTCAAAGGTATAATCTCCTCTATAACTTGTACTTTAGTTCTATATGTAGGTGTCAGAGATCTAAGAATCTTTGCAATCACTTCTTCCTCATTGTAAGTGCCTCTAAAGTTTCTAATGCTAGTAAACACTTTAGTAATTCTCTGTCCATATGCCCTAATGTTCTCATCTTCTCTCATTTTCATTTATTCCATATTTGTCTTCCAGTTTTGTAACTTTGCCTATTTTGTAAACTTATCTCCTTCATATAGTGCCTCCAATCTTGTCCAAATCTCATGTGCAGAATCCAAGTCTTTTACTTCTATGAATTCACCTTCAGAAAGTGCACTGATCAATGATTCCCTTGCGACCATATTACATGAAAATATCTTCTTATCATCTTCATTAGATTTATCCAATTCATCCTCAGTCTCTATCTTTTCATTCTTTTTTGCGATAATCCAGTAGTCAATTCGCAAACATAGCAAATGTGTTCTCATCTTGTTCTTCCAACTGTCAAATTTTTCAGGATCAAATTTAAAACTATCCTTCCTATAGTAAGTCATCTTCAGGCTCACCTTAATCTATTAAGCTTTCTCTCTAAGGACCAGTAGCTCTGATACCAATTGTTAGGAATAACAGTCCACAAGCACAACTGAGAGGGGGGTGAATCAGTTGTGATATAGAATATTAAACTTTATACTTTAAAACCAAAACTGCAACGCAAATGATAACACAATAAATGCCAATACAACAAAAAAATACTTTTTTTTGACGAAACCCTATTAAAGGTATAATCCCAGTGGGAATTAGCACCCACAAATAATGTACTAAGAGCATAGTATCCATGTTAAAAGATTTAGCCCTGTTAGGAGCTTATTACAATTTTATAGTACATAGTCCCTATTAGAAGATAGACCCTATTAGGAGTCAAGAAAAGTAGTGGGCTCACTACCTAAGCACACTTCCCAAAGAAGGTTAAATCCACCCTCAAGGATTCACAATTCGAATAAGTGTATATAAGAAATATACAATCTAGTGAACTGTCTGATAGCAACTGTCTTTGCTTGGTCAGTTCCAATGAAGTATTCTTATCACAAGCTGTGCTCTACATCCAACAGCAAAACAAGCCTTGCATCTTACACTTCTCTACCTTTTCAATCTCTACCACATCTTTCCAAAATAAAATATCACTCATATATACCCTATTACAATAATTCATTAGGTCGGCCAATTAAGCTTTCCCAAATGCACAAACAATTAATTAGGTCAGCCAATTAGGCTTTCCCAATATACAAATATTTGTTTAACCCCTTTCTAAGATACACATGGTACCTATAAAAATTAAAAATCTTTACAATCTATCAGTTATACTCCAAGATCCACAATTCACACTCACAATTCATAATACATGCTACAAGTATGAAGCCGACCATGAAAATAGGTCTCCTCCAGAATACAAGCCACAACTGACATCACTAGTACTTTCACAACTATTGATCAGTAAAAAAAATTCATAAATGTGTCCTCATTCATCCCATAATCTCACATACGCTGAAACATATTCATCAGTAAGATATACGCAAAATACAAAGACCTCCTATGTCAAGCATTGCTGTCACAATCCAGAAACTAGTCTTCACTAAATCATCTGTAACATCACCAATATGAAACATCAAGTCAAGAGACCTTAGGGATAAGTTCATTACACATATTTCTCCATATCCCTATCTTTGATCATTCTAAATCATCTGTATAATGTCTGTACACTTCTGTCAGTCAAGTAGCCAGTCTGTTCTCTTCACAAAAACATATGTTGAGATCAGTGACAAAACATGAATATCAATAACATGAATAGTATCCAAATATGATAACATCCAACAATACCTTCATCACTTCTTGCAGCAAATTTACCAATATCCTCATCTCTCTTGATATAGCATTTACTAAAAAATTTCTAAAATTCCCGACCGTAGGCACATTTCCACACTATAGTTCATAAGGTGTCTTACCTGTATCTCTTTTGACTTGCACTTGGTTGAGAGTATATACTATAGTGCTAACCACTTCTCTCCAAAATATCTACACAATATTTCCTTCAAGAATCATACTCCTAGAAGTTTCAAGAATAAACCTATTCTTCCTTTCCACCACTCCATTATGCTATGGAGTTCTAGGAGTAGATAACAGTCTCTTTATCCCATGCTTCTCACAAAAAAAATTAAACTCACTGGATGTGAATTTACCACCTCTATTTGATCTTAAGCACTTCAGATTCAATCATGTCTCAGTCTCAACTATTTTCTTAAATATCTTAAAATTATTAAAGCCTTCAAGATTATCTTTTAAGAAAGTTACCCCCGCCATCTTAGAATGGTCATAAATAAGCAACATGAAATACCTATTACCTTGCAAACTTCTTACCTTAGAAGGACCACACAAATAAATATGAACAAGATCTAACTATCCACTTAAATTTTTTAGTTTTAGAGTGGAAATTAACTCCTTTTTTCTTGCCCAGTTGACATTCTTTACAAATATTTTTAGTAGGCTTCTTCACCCTAGGAAGATATCTAATAGCATAAGTAGAACTTATTTCCACAATATTATAAAAGTTCACATGACACAACCTTTTATGCCATAACCAACTTTCATCTATTGGAGAATTAAATCAACTTTTATGACCACTATTCAAATGAAATATTTTACCTTTTGTCTTTGATCCTATGGAAATCTCTATCTCAGAGTCAATCAAGATCTTTCACTTAGCATTCTTGAAATGCAAGCCATAACCTTTGTCCATCAACTGTCCAACCAAAAGAAGATCATAAGTCCACACAACCAGCCCACCCTTAAAGAGTGAAATAGAAACATGTGTAGAAGGGTTGGATCTGAACATGCTATTTTGGGAGAGAAATTAAAAGCCAGATCTACAATGGGAGGAGTTGCAACCCTCTGTTCATGAGCTTTCACATGACCCAGAAGTAGAGAAGCCAAAGGAGGAGACAAAAGAGTTACAGGAGGATATAAAGAAGGTTGTATCCATTTATCTCTCTCTACAGATGAAAAATGAAAAAAAGGAAGAGGATCCACTCCTCTTATTTGAAGAGCTTCTCTCTTTATGGAGGGAGAAGAAGACAACAAAGTCATTCCTTCCTTTGAGGAACAAATCTTGGCCTTTGATCTTTTATCAAAAATAGAAAACTTTCTGCAAGAAGAAGAAGAAGAAGTTTATTTGTTGCATCAACAAGTCCTCCATGATATGGAGAGTAACAAAGAGGATCCCAAGGATATATATTTCCTTGAGGAAGAACATGTTGATATGTATGAGGTTTTCCCTCAACCTATGCATATTATTGTAGTAGAGAAAAAGGAATCTAATGAAGAGGAAATTTTTTGGGATGAGCTAAATTTTTTTTTCTCATCCATAGATATCAAGCCATCTTCTCCTTCATTAGAAGATCATGAGTTACAAAAAAAACAAGTGGAGCTCCACTCCATACCAGTATCTATTAAGGAAGTGGTTCATGAGCATCATGAAGAGGTGGAGATATTTTCTTCACCAAAAGAAGAAGAACCAAAAAATGAGGATGAGTATCACAAAGAGGAGAAAGTCAGTCTTTCTCAAGGTAAGAATATTCTAGTGCTTGAAAGCTTCATTATTCTTAGCATTTGGATGATTTCCAGCAAGCTTTGATATGATTTTTATTCTTATTTCACTACCTAGTTTCCCAAGTGCATGAAGGGAACAAAAAACTTATAAGGAAAGGCAACTATTTCAACAAGCCAGTTAATGGATTTGTTTAACATCTTGTTGTAAATTCTTGTACATAGTAGAGTAGATGTTTTTTTAAAACTTTCAAAGAAGTTCACAAGCACAACTATTTGTTGGAAATAACAAGTTTTAAAGTTTCATTCAGTTATAGAATAGTTGCAAAACTCTTTTTGGGTTCCAAAGCCCAAGAAAGAACTCAGGTTTTCATCAGGGTGGGTTATGTTGATAGGTTTTATTCTTAGTATTACTGGTTATCAGTGTAGTATAGCCAATATGTGTCTCTAAGAATTATGCGGAACTATATTCAACATCAAGTGCATCAACATAGGTCTCAGTGATCATATCTATTGACATAGCATGAACTATCAGGCACAATAAAATGGTGTGGGATGATAGTATAAGTCTCACCAATGGTTTTTATCGATGAGGATCTCGTCGATAGGGGTTTGGTCTTCAGTGGAGCACAAGTGGCATCCATATAGCTTGGCTTTCTAGGAATGTGGATTTTGTGCCTTCTGATATTTTTAGCTACTTTGATGGTTTCTATTGGAGTAGGTCTTCCTAATGGGTCTTTTGACTAGTTCATAGATGCTACAAGGGGTCATCGGTGGATGTCTTGCTGATGAGTTCATCATGAAAAGAAAATTTGACTAAGTCTTAATTTTTTTTTTGGTTTTAGCACCTGTTCTGGAACTTGTTTCAGAACACAAAGGCTAAAATAGAACAAGGAAAAGTGAATAGTGTAGAAGATGATGCACAAAGGAAGTCTTTCGTTGGGTTTTGAAGGATGTTCTGGAACTAATGTTAGGTTTTGAGACTTGTTTCGGAACCAATGATAAAGCCTGCAAAGAAAAGGAGAGAAAAATAGAAATGAAGCAAAGAAGGATGACTTTCAGGTTTTGAGGGTGGTTCCAGATCTACCGTCCATAAGATTCTAGGGAATATCCATCAAATTTCCCCTTAAGGGGCCTTTGATCTTGATGCAACTGAACTTACTCTAAATAGAACTAATCCTCAAGCAAGTTCTGAAGTATGCGATCCCTCAAATCCAAACCAGTAGTCATGGAGGAGAGAGTATGTCGCCTCCTACTCAAGGAATCAGCTACAACATTCTCCTTCCCCTTGATGTAGTGGACATCAAAATCATACTCACAAAGGAACTCCATCCACCTCCATTGTTGGGCATTAAGATTAGGCTGGGTGAAAATGTATTAGAGGCTTTGGTGATCTGAATGGAGCTTGAAATGGTTCCCTTAAAGAAAGTGATGCCACCTAACTAATGTATGAGCCACTACTGCTAACTCAAGGTCATGTGTAAGATAATTAAGCTCATGAGTCTTGAGTTTCCTAGACTCATAGGCAATGGCTCATCCATCCTGCATAAGGACTGCTCCAAGTCCATCTAAGGATGCGTCTGTACATACCATAAATTCCACTAAAGGATTGGGTACAGCTAGGATAGGTGCGCTAGTAAGGGCTCTCTTGAGCTCTTAAAAATCTCTCTCACACTTATCCATCCATTCAAACCTCTATCCCTTTCTCCGAAGAGACATGATAGGTTGTGCCACTCTTGAGAGGCCCTCATCAAATCATCTATAGTAGCCTACTAACCCCATGAAGCTCTTGACCTTTGACACAGTGGTAGGTGCCGGCCAATCCATGACAGCTATAATCTTTGATGGGATGACTATAATCCCATCACCTAATATAACGTGGCCAAGGTAGTGGACCTATGACCTAAAGAAAGAACACTTTGAAAAACTTCCATAGAACTGATTCTCTCTCAAGCACTACAAAAATTGTCTTAGGTTCTCCTTATGCTCCTCCTCATTACAAGAGTATATCAATATATTATCTAGGAACACAATTAAAAATCTATCCAAGAAGGTGTGGAACATTCCATTCATAAGACTCATAAAACCTGCTGGAGCATTCATGAGGCCAAAAGGAACCATGGTAAACTCATAGTGACCATATCATGTGTGGAAAGATGTCTAGTGGATATCAATCTCCATAATCCACAACTGATGGTATCTAGATTTTAGATCTATCTTAGATAATTCTCAGGCACCCTAAAGATGATCAAATAAATCATTGATCCTAGGAAGTGGATACCGATTCTTGATGGTTACTTTATTAATTTGACAGTACTCCATAGACAACCTAAGTGATCCATCCTTCTTCTTAACGAAGATGATGGGTGCTCCCCAAGATGAAACACTAGGGTAAATTTTCCCTTTCTCCAAGAGCTCCTCCAACTAAATCTTGAGCTCATTGAGCTCACGAGTAGTCATCCTATATGGGGCTCTAGATACTGGCACAACTCTTGGCACAAGGTCAACTTTCCTAGGTGGAGGCATACCAAGTAGCTCTAAGGGAAAGACATCTACATACTACTGTAATATAGGGAATTCATTAAGGGAGGTTCCCTTCTCCTCCTCCTCCTCTCTATCACTGATGGTAATGGAAAATAAGAGACAGCCCTTGCACATGCAACGCTTAAGATGCATGGCAGAGATCACATAGAGAGATATGGGTCTTTGGACCCCTAAAATGACCATGGGTGAACCTAAACCATCTACACATTTGACCCTCTTCTATCTGCAATACATCTTGGCTCTATGGGCACAAAGCCAATCCATGCCAAGAACTACATCATAAGAACCAAGAGGGGTGATCCGTAGATCTATCATAGAGGTCATATCTCCTATCTATAACTGACAATCTCAGACTACGAAATCAACTGATACCCTAGCACCTGATGCTAACTTCACTTCCCAATTCACCTCCTATCTAGCTGCCACTAGCCCACAATGCTCCACTACAAATGGGGAAATGAAAGAATCAGTAGCTCCTGAATAAAAAAGGATAGTGATGATACTACCATGATTAAGGATTTGCTCCAGCTCAGTCCACCACCTTTTTTAGGAGCCACAGACAGGATCGAGGCTAAGGCATGGTTACTGAGTTTAGAGAGATGCTTTAGGTTTCTCACATATGAGAGAAATGTGCAAGTTTGATTAGCAATCCATTTGTTGAGAGGCACCTTGGTTTGGTGGTGACATGAAGTTTTCAAAAGTAACATGATTATTGATGTCCTCACCTAGGAATCTTTTTTAGAGAGATTCGGGGACCCTTACCTCTCAGAGAATTACATGTAGCATCGTATAGACAAGTTTCATGATCTGCAGTAGAGGGGATTATCTATTTCTCAGTATGAGAGAAGATTTCTTAAGCTTCTACCTTACATAGAGTACATGAAGGATGAGAAGGTCCATGTCAACCACTTTGTTAAGGGGTTAAATGCATCAATTTCTAGACCAGTGCGTATGGCAGCACCAGGGGATCTTTGAGAGGCCGTAGAGAAGGACTTGAATGCAGAGGAGGTGTAGGGAAAAGGACATGATACACGGGATCAGTTATAGAACCAGAATTTTGCACCTCAGGGTACAGGATATCAGAGACCCCCTTGGAAGGGGAATCAGAGGCACTCATCAGGGACCTTTAGAGCCCCACAGCCTCAACCACAGCAGACTCACCATAGTCACAGGACTAGACCGACACAGGGATAATAGGGCTTTAATCCCAAATAGTGGCATACATAGGGCCCTAGATGAGATCAGAGGTCACATGCACCATACACACCACTAGAGAGAACTCAGCAAACCTCTCGCGGTGGATTCATCGATTCTAGTAAGACATGGGGATTGTAGTGCACCAGATCATAGGACATACATATGCAGTCTTGAGGGCTTTTTTTCACATGTGGAGCCATAGGGAATTTTTCTAGGGACTATCCCTAGGGAGGTGGTTTGCGTCCAGCAGCATAGGAGGCCACGGTTGGGGACTTGGGTAAGTCCCATAGAGTCTTTGTAGCGGTTGATAAATGCGAGGATGAGCATCAAACCACAGTGATAGAGGAAACATGTATGATTTGGGGTAGTATCATCAATATCCTTTTTTATTCAGGAGCTACTGATTCTTTCATTTCCCCATTTGTAGTGCAGTGTTACGGGCTAGTGGCAGCTAGACAGGAGGTGAATTGGGAAGTGGAGTTAGCGTCAGGTGCTAGGGTATTAGTTGATTCCATAGTTTGAGATTGTCAATTACAAATAGGAGATATGAACTCTATGATAGATCTACGAATCAACCCTCTTGGTTCTTATGATGTAGTTCTTGACATGGATTTGCTTTGTGCCTACAACACCAAGATGGATTGTAGATAGAAGAGGGTTGAATGTGTAGATGGTTTAGGTTCACCCATGGTCATTTCAGGGGTCTAAAGAGCCATATCTCTCTGTGTGATCTCTTCCATGAAGCTTAAGCATTGCATTCACAAGGGATGTTAGTTATTTTCCATTACCATCAATGATAGAGAGGAGGAGGAGGAGGAGGAGGAGAAGGGAACCTCCCTTGATGACTTCCCTATATTAAAGGATTATGTAGATGTATTTCCCTTAGAGCTACCTATTATGCCCCCACCTAGGGAAGTTGACTTTCATATAGACCTTGTGCCAGGAGCTGTGCTAGTATCTAGAGTCCCTTAGAGGATGACTACTCATGAGCTCAATGAGCTCAAGATTCAGTTATAGGAGCTCTTGAAGAAAGGGCACATTCGCCCTAGTGTTTCACCTTGGGGAGCACCCAACTCAATAAAGTCTCCTTACTAAAGAAGGTTACCTATAGTCAAGCATAATAAATTATTATGGAATAAGCGACTCTCAATCTCCTTAGATTAAAATATTCTAATATTTTAAAAAGATCTTAACGTTTCAAAATCGCTCATTTCAAAATTACCCTATGTTACTAGAAAGACTTAATTAAGTTGTCCATTCATGATATATTAAAATTAATTACTTTTTACTTCCACATTTAATTTATCTAAACATAATATGGTTGTATTAAAATTTCCATCTCCTTTAACTAATTAAATTTAAGTTACCAGGTTTAATAAAATTAACCATTCAAATCTCTACAAACTAAACATTAGTTTATTTTTAATAAATTTAATTTAAAATGCCCTAAATCTATCTTATAATTTAAATAACATCTATGATGCATAAGAATAATAAAACTACCATTAGCCTCATGCTTCATTTAAATATGTGGGCAATATAAAGAAACTCATTAATAATGATTAAGGATTTAAGATTTTCCACTAAAGATAATCCCAAATAAAAATATAAATTCCCAAAAAAATAAAGAACCCACTAAAGTAAGAATAAAATTTAATATACTAATAAAATTTATTCACATTGGAGGACCCCTAACCCTAACTCAAAATTAGGGTTAAGGCTTCCAAATTGGAGTGTTAAGAAACCAAAAAAAAAAGAATATCTATTACTTTTCTTTCACTTCTTTCTTTCTCCTTTCTAAAATAGTGACCTAACCCTAGGATTATTTTTGAATGGATTTGTGTTTTGAAATTGGACAAGTGTTAGAGAAGAGGACTCATGTCATCTCTCTTCTTGTTGGGAAAGAGGTAGAGTTGGGGAGGGAACCTCTTAGGGAGGAAGGAGAGGAGAGTGGGAGTTGATTGCCCACTCTCCATTTTGGGAGACTTGTAGAATGTTCTTAGAAGGATTTTTCTAGTTGAAAGCCAAGGGAAGGAGAGCTAGGAAAGAAATGAGCATCTCAACCACTATCCATTTTTAGGATTAAGGTTGGTACTCCTAAATTTCATGTGTGGTATTTCTTGTATTTCTTGTTTTAAAAATCTTGTTGAATTCAATTATTACAAATTTCATGTTGTGTAAATATTGTGTTGTGATGGTATGCTAGTGAAAGAAATTTACATTTGTTCTTCTATTTTTTTGTAATTGTTTGGTGATGTTCATGGGAGTGAATGACATATATCTCCCTTGGGAGGGTAGAGTCTCTTCTTGGGAAGAAGAGGGATGTATCATGGATGTTATGGGCTCAATGTGCCAAATTATCTTATGATTTTTCATGGGGGTGATAAGGGTTTATGGATTTGTTTATGGAGCTCTTTGGTTGAAGTAAAAGGCTTGGGAAGGCATGTGAATTTTATGCATATTTGAGGTATTCTATTTTTGGCATTCTCCTACATGGTTGTTCCACCTTCACCCCTAATTGAGTCCATTATGACCCAATTGTGCATAAGCTTGGGAGGGAGCTATGTATTTTGTTTTAAAGCTTATTATATGTGTGGTGGTTTTCTTGTATGTCACCCAACCTCTTCTTGTTTTCCCCTAGCTCAGGGTTGGCCTCATAGAGGCCTAGGATGGGAGGTGAGCTCCCATGGTTTATTCCCATAACTTTGGCTGCAGATTTGTAGCCGTTCCTCTACTTGGAAGGATTTCTGTTCAAGGCTTGGAAAGGAGAAATTCAGTTGATTACAATGGTTTTTTTTTGTGTATTTAATTTTTATCTCAAGTCATAGGGTTGAGTCTTATAATAATAAACCTCTAAATTTTTTGCTTAATTGGTGTAGGAAATTCTATGATAGTTGCTAGTTATTGTTGAAAGAGAAAAGCACAGTATATATTATGTTTTACTTAAGAAGAGATATTTCAATTTAAATGAAAATTCATAAATAAACATCTCTATATTATATGTGTACTTAATTTGTATAATCTTTTAAAGAAAGGAAATTATTTCTTTTTATGTAAACCCTGCCTTTCAAATCTGCAATAAAGATGCATAAGTTATGTTTTATATTTGTAGTCCCTTTTCTGTCTTGTTACATAAGGAAAATATCTCTGTTATAGAAAATTGTTTTCTAAAATAGAAAGTATTAGTTTTGTTTACGAAGTTGCCCCTTTAGTTTTTTTTTGTTTTATTGTACTTACAAAATGCATAGAAAAGCATTGATTTAGTTATACATGTAGAATTTAATCCATTTAAAGAAAACATAAAAGGAACATCACTGTTTATTTAAGGACTTAACTTAAAGATTTTTTTTTGAAAGAATACATTTCCTTATGTAACATTTTAGAATTCTGTTGTACACTATCTGTGTAGAGGACAATATTAACAACATATATCCATAAAGGTAATTCTATTTCCTCTTTATGTATTCATAGTTAATAATGCTACATAAATGCATATCACATAAATGTAAAAGAACAATTTGATTTAATATTCATTTTATATTCTACACAGATTAGATTAATTCTTCAAACCCTATTTCAGTCTATTAAAATTCAAGTTGGAATAACAACATTTATAGTTTGATGTACATGAAGAAATTTTACTTTCTATATATTATTATATATATATAGCAGCCTATATATATACATAATAAATATATATACTCAGAAAAATTTATTAAATCTCTTTCAATCAGACATAGGTCTTGTTTTACAACCTGTACAAATTTTATATATATATATATATATATATATATATATATATATATATATATAATCAAATACCTAAACCAGAATTTGACTCTAACCTTAAATCTACTATTATACTGTATATAACAGCAAGTGTATATAAATATATATACAAACATATATATATATACACACACACACACACACATATATATATATATATTACAACATAATATAGATTAAAAATAATAATATAAGAAAAAATACATGCATGTTTCAGGAGGGTGGAGGAGCCATCCCCCCTGCAGCCTTGTTACATGAGTGGAAAAGGGGAGCACGGGGCTCAACCCCCACCACTGTGGTGGTCGTGGCCACCACGGCCACCCCACAGCGGCAACGCAAGCCGCTGACTGTGCGGTGCCCATGGTGGGGCGCCACCATAGTGACGGTGGGGCGGGGAGGCCATAGCCACTCCCCTCTCCCACTTCCCGTTGCACTCACTTGCCGTAAGGCATAGCACTTTGCTCCAATGCAGATGCGTAGAATGCCTCCCGAGAGTTTTGCATAAACCCTCTCCTTTGTAGCTCTGGTTATAATTTTAATATGCTATATACTTATAAAAATATACACACCTCAGGGTGTATAAATGTTTATATGTAGATACATATTTGAAAGCCTTTTCCCCATTGTTGCACCAACAGACCTGCACATACCAAGGGAAAGGAAATAGATGAACAAACTTGGGTTAGGGTTTGACAACCAAGAAGGAAGAGAAGAGGAAAAACAAAATAAAATAGAAGAGAGTGTCTTTTAGAGTGGTTATTTTAGCCCCAACCCTAACTTTGATTAGGGTTAGGGTTGGACATGTGTAAATATATGCTTTGGTGAGAACTTTTAAGTTTATGGGTGGGAAACCTTTTAATTTCCCTATAATTTTAATAATGATTTCTTTTAATCACCCACTCATTTAAATAGAAAATAATCTTATACGTTAGTAATGTTATTAAAGGAAGTCGTAGACATGATTTAAAATAAATAAGCCTTCTTCAGATCTTATTTCCGAAGGCACTTCTGGAACTAAGGCCATTTTTTGATGACCAATAGCAAGAGACCATTGGGGCTAACTTTCGGTGAAGGGGGAAGGAATTCAATGGTTCCCAAAGGGTTTTAGAAATCTAAAGTGTAAAATGGAACAAGAAAAGTCAACTTTCAAGGTTGAAGAGCTATTCTAGAACTAAGGTCAAATTCTGAAGTTTGATAATGAAAATAGTTCATTGGTGGAGCTTCCTCAAGTTATACCGATGATCGACATTTTCATCACCAAAGATATTTCAGCGCAAGAAAACATAAATATTTTTGGGTTATTTTCCATTAGCGGAGCTCTTGCTGACCAAGACAACAATGAGTGATAGTCCAAAGGATCTTCGAAAGAGGTATTGGAGATGAAGTGGCATTGGAATAGGGATAACTATCAAAAATAAGAAAATTAGGAGGTTCAACTGTATATGTCTCGCCGATGTAGTCTATTGACGTGTTTTATGCTGATGAAGTGTAGACCAACAATGAATTAATAGGGTGCAGGGGTTATCAGTATATGTTTTTCTGATAATTTCATCAGTATAGGGATGTCTTTTAGAGGTGAAGAATTTGTACATTCTGATAGTGCAAGTTATACTAATAGTTTTTTCAGGGAAGTTTTCTCATGATCTTGCAAATATCTTCAAGGGAAAAGATAAATGAAAAATATTCATCAGAGGAGATTCTTGGGGTTTCGTTGAATTTTTAGGGTCCCTTTTTGCAGATATTTTCAATCATCAAAGGAAGTTGTTCATCGATGTAGCTTGTGTCGATGGTTGAAGGGGTCACTTTAGGCGCTAAAATACAAAAGATTGTTTTGGAGGGACTCTTTCTGGTTGGAGGTTGTAGCATTAACATTTTCATCTACCTCTACAGCTCGTCCATAGTTGTCAACCTCTTTCCAAGTGACACCATTACTCCTCAGCAGAGTCTTTATTTGATTCTAGCCACCCCTCCATTTTCATTCATTGTTGTAGATAGATCTCGAAACAAGTTTCTACACGTCTTAGGGATAGATTACAATGACTTGAAGAACATAGTTATTGCAGAGGATGGGTCTTTATTCTCGACTACTAGGGAATTATGTTGGAAACCACAATTGAAACAAGTTTTATATTTCCATTGATTTCAAACCTTAACTAGTAAGAAATTTTCTATCTTGTAGATTTCCATATCAATTGATTGATGAAGAATATTTGAATAGAAGAGATAACAAGAAGACCTAGTGAAATGGTTGAGTTATGTGAAATTACAATGAAAGTTCAATTGGTACATCTGGACCTTAGATAACTGATTCACCCCCCCTCTTAGTTATTCTAAATCATTATAACAATTGGTATCAGAGCTATTGTGGTGCTTGTAGAGAAAATTTTAAAGGTACTTGAAGCTAAAGATCAAGATGTATAAAAAGGAGGTACCGAGGCTGAGCAAGGAGAATTTCCCTGCATGGAAAATTTTGATGAAGTTACACCTAGCTCGAATGGGAGATGCTGCAAAATACTATGTGGAAAATTATTACATAACTATGCCTGCAGTTATTATGGATTGCAAGCATTGATTGCGGATCTTGGATTATATCTGATGAATTGTAATGGATGTATACATGTTTTAAATACCATGCGTATCTTAGCAAGGGGTTAAATATTTATTTGTATATTAGGTAAGCTTAATTGGCCGACGTAATCAATTATTTTAATAGGGTATATATGAGAGATATTTTCTTTGAAAAGATGTAGTATGTGTATGGATATATGTATGAAGAGAAGGTGATTGAAAGAGAAGTAAGGAAGCTGCGAAGCTTGATTGACTACTAATGTAGAAAAGATGATATGTTCATTGTACTTCATTGGAATTGATCATGTGAAGAGTTGCTATTAGACAGTTCATTGGATTATATATTTTCTATATACACTGGTTTAGATTGTAAATCCTTAAGGGTGGCATTATCCTTCTTTGGGCAGTGTGCCTGGGCAGTGAGCCCAATGTTACTCTTGAATCCTAATAGGGTCTTTCCTTTAATAGGGACTATGTACTATAATATTGTAATAAACTCCTAACAAGGATAAATCTTTTGACAAGGATACTATACTCTCAGTACATCATTTTTGGGTGCTAATTCCCACTAGGTTTTTACCTTTAATAGGGTTTCCTCCACAAAAAAGGATTGTATTATTGTGTTGTAATTTAATATGTTATCATTCAATGTGAATTTTTGCTTTATAAAGTTTAATGTTTAATAATTTTTCCCACAACTAATTCACCCCCCCTCTTAGTTGTGTTGGTGGATGGTTATTCCTAACAATTGGTATGAGAGCTACTAGTCCTTAGAGAGAAAGATTAATAGCTTGAGGTGATCCTAAAGATGACTTACTATAGGAAGGATAGTCCAAAGCTTGATCCTGAAAACTTTGACAATTTGAAGAACAAGATGAGAACACATTTGCTATGCTTGGGAATCAACTACTAGATGATTAATAAGAGAAAGAAAAAGATGAAAACTGAGGATGATTTATATAAAGAAATTGATGATGAGAATAATTTATTTTCATGTAACATGGTCACAATAGAAGTATTGATCAACACACTTTCTGAAGGTGAATTCACAGAGGTAAAAGACTTAGATACTGCACATGAAATTTGGACAAGATTGGAAGCACTGTATGAAGGAGATAAGTTTACAAAATAGGCAAAGTTATAGAATTGGAAGGCAAATATGGAAAAAATGAAAATGAAAGATGATGAGAACATTAGAGAATATTCACATAGAATTACTAAAGTTGTTATTGGCATCAATAAATCTGGAGGTACTTACAATGAGGAAAAAATGATTGCAAAAATTCTCAGATTCTTGACACCTGCATACTGAACTAAAGTACAAGCTATAAAAGAGATTATACCTTTGACACCTAACTTCAGTAGAGAGATGTTGATTGGGAAAATGACTACCTTTGAGGCTGCAGAATTGGGAAATTCTCTACCTAAAGTTGTGTCAGCATTCAAGGCAACTATGCATAGAAACAAAAAGATCTTATCAGGAATTGCAAGCACCAACAATAATGACTTGAGAGAAGAACTTAGAGAATATGATGATGAATGGGAATAGATACAAGAAGAAGCAAAGCTAGATGAAGTTGTGGCCCTGATTGCTAGAAGAGAAAAGAGAGGTAAGGGTAAATTTGAAGGAAAGTTACCTTTGAAATGTTTTTCATGCAACAAGAAAGGTCATTTTGCATCTCGATGTCCTACAAGGGTTCCAAAGCATAAACATAAGTTTTATAAGTCTAAGTATCCAAAAGACAAGGAATTTTATTATGCTAGTGAAGGTGTTTCTGATGATGAAGTTGTTGACTATGATGAGATTTGATTTATTTTTATTAAGGATGATGAACCTTTACATGAAGAAAAAGCCTTAGTATCCCGTGTTGAAAAGAAATTTGAATGGGTTATTGATAGTGGTTGTTCACATTATATGACTGGAGATAAAAATAAGTTTGTTAGTCTAAAAAGATATGATGGTGGTGTTGTAATATTTGGTGACATTAATCTTAAGATTATCATTGGAGTTGGATCTATTTCTCTGGATGGAAAAACTAATACTGATAATGTATTTCTTGTTGATGGACTTAAGCATAATCTATTGAGTGTTGGATAACTAGTGGACAAGGGTTATCAATTGAAATTCATTGATGGGAAATGTTCTATCAGAAGTAAGGTAGGAGACTTGATCACATTTGGTACTAAATCTAGAGGTAATGTATTTGATTCAAATACGTCTGAGGCTTCTTGTTTTTATATTGTGAAGGTTGATAACACTTGGCTATGGCATAGAAGATTTTGTCATGTTAACTTTGATAATATTGTGAAGGCAAGTATGACTAATGTAGTAAGAGATCTACCAAATATTATGAAACCATCTAACACTATGTGTAGATAGTGTGTTATGGGGAAGCAGACTAGAAGTAGTTTTAAAAGAAAATCTTACTCTGTGAAAGGGAAGTTGGATCTGGTACATACAGATCTGTGTGATCCTAGAAGAATAAGATCTTACTATGGTGAGAGGTATTTTATAATTTTTGTTGATGAATTTTCTAGGATGATGTGGGTTACACACTTAAGAGAGAAATCTGAGGCATTTGATAAATTCAAGATATTCAAATAAAAAGTTGAGAATGAATTAGGCTTGAAGATAAAATGTTTGAGATCAGATAGAGGTGGTGATTTTACTTCAGAATTATTTAATACCTACTATGAAGAACATGGAATATACAGACAAACATCTACTCCTAGAACACCACAATAGAATGGGACAGCAGAGTGAAGGAACAAAATAATATTAGATGCTTCCAAGACTATGCTGCTAGAAGGAAATGTATCACATGTTGATTAGAGAGAAGTTGTCGGTATTGTTGAGTACACCTTGAACAAAATTCAGATTAGAGAAGGTGAAAGTAAGACTCCTTATGAATTATGGTTTAATCATACTCCTACTTTAAAATATTTCAGAATATTTGGAATTAAATGCTATATCAAAAGAGATGATGAGATAGGGAATTTTGATGCTAGAAATGATGAAGATATCTTCCTTGGTTATTCTACTAAGAGAAAATCCTATAATTGTTTCAATCTGAGATTGAGGAAGTTGATTGAAAGTAGTAATGTGAGGATAGATGAAAGGTTTCAGATTCAAGAGAGAATGTATGAATGTGGTTAGATTGCAGAGATTAAGGAGGTCACTGCAAATCCTGAAGAACCTTTGGAAATTGATAATGAGATCGAACATGAATCAAATGAGCCTACTGAAACTTCTAAGACTCTGAGGTATGTTAAGAAGAACCATCCTGAAGATCAAATCATTGGTGATGGAAATAGAGGAATGTTGACTAGATCAAAAGTAAGAGATGAAATTTGTTTGATTTCTCAAGTTGAACAAAAGACTACTGACGAAGCATGTAGAGATGAATCTTGGACTAAAGCTATGCAGGAAGAATTAGAAAAGATATATAAAAATAACACTTGGGAATTGGTTCCAAGGCCTAAAAAATATATTTTGATAGGAACTAAACGTGTTTTCAGAAAAAAAGTGGATGAGGAAGGAACAGTGGTAATAAATAAGGCTAGACTGGTTTGTAAAGGCTACTCACAACAAGAAGGCATAGAATTTGAAGAGATATTTGCTCCTATTATTAGGTTGGAAGCTATGAGGCTATTTCTTTCTTATGCTGCACATATAGACTATAAGGTATATCAGATGGATGTGAAATTTGCATTTTTGAATGGATATTTGGAGGAAGAGGTATAGATAGAGAAACCTGATGGATTTCCTCTGACAGAAGATGAAGACATGGCCTGTAAACTAAAGAAATCATTGTATGAAATGAAACAAGCACCGAGAGCATGGTATGCAAGACTAGACAAGTATCTTCTTCATCATGGTTTTAGAAAAGGTAATGCAAATAGTAATTTACACTTAAGAGCTTGTGAAGATGGAATTCTAATCGTAGAAGTTTTTGTTGATGATATCATTTTTGGAGGCAATGATGAAATGAGTAAAAGGTTCTCTAAAGAGATGGAAAATGATTTTGAAATGTCAATGATTGGTGATATAACATTCTTTCCTAGTTTTCAAATTAATCAGGACAAGAATGGTATTTTTATATCTCAAACTAAGTATCTTAAGGAAATGTTGAAGAAATTTGGAATGGAAGACTGAAAACCTATTGGGACAACTATGATGACTGGTTATAAACTTACTCATAATGATGAAACTTAGAATGTCTTTGAGACAAAGTTTAGATCAATGATTGGAGGTCTAAAATATCTAACTCACATTAGACCAGATATTTCCAATGTAGTTGGAATTGTGGCAAGATATCAGGAAGATCCTAGAGAGACACACCTTGCTTTTATGAAAAGAATTTTTAGATGTTTAAAAGGAACAATAGAGTATGGATTATGGTATGAAAAATCTTATGACTTTATTTTACATGCTTATACTGATGTTGATTGGGAAAGTAGTGTGGATGATAGAAAGAGTACAAGTGGAGGAGAATTTTTCCTTGGAAAAAAGGTTGGTTTCTTGGTTAAGAAAGAAGCAGGATTGTATAGCTCAGTCTACTGTTGAATCTGAGTATATTGCTGCTGCTATAAATTGTACATAAGTTGTTTGGATGAAACAAATACAGAATGACATTGGAATAATTTTTGAAGAGCCAGTGGTTATCCATTGTGATAACACTAGCACAGTGAATATTTTGAAGAATCCTGTAATGCATTCAGAGACTAAACATATTTTTATTAAGTATCATTTCCTAAGAGACAAGGTAGCTGAGAAGGAGATCATATTGGAGTATGTTATCACAAAGGAACAAATAACAGATATATTTACTAAACCTTTGCCAAAGTATGCTTTTGAGTATCTTAGAAGCATGCTTAGGGTGAGAACCCATCCCTGTGGTAATTAATTGATGTAGGTATGCATGAGTCCAGTGGTTTTTAGAGCTATATCATTTTTTGGACTTGATGTATGGATCTACTCCTCAGGGGGAGTGATCATAGGAACACTATAGAACATATATGGGTGATTTTGCACCTGGCTATTATAGACATAAAAATTTGAAAAAGATACACATCAAAATTTTTTGATGAAGAGTTATGGCACCCTTTTCCATTATTGTCAAAGGGGGAGAGATTCTATGTGAAAATCCCTACTTTTAGGGAGATTTGTGTTGAGGATATTGAGAAGATTGTATTTAGAGAGAGCAATTTTTGGGTTGATGGATTTTCCCACATATTTCCATCTATGCCAAAGGGGGAGATTGTTGGATGATGTTTGAATTGGCTACTACTAATATTGTTGGCATTCATGTTTTGTCACTGATGTCAACATATGTTTTTGTGGAGGGAGAACAGACTCGTTATTACTGTTGTATGATGAATGATAGAAGTGTACAAATACTATATAGATGAATTAGAATGAAAAAAGATAGGGATATGTAGAAGGATGTATGATGATCTTATTTATTAGGTCTCTTGGCTTAATATTGCATATTGGATGAGTTACAAATGTTTTGGTAAAGACTGGTTTCTGGAATATGACAATGATGATTGACATATTTAGTCTCTGTGTTTTGAGTATATCTTATAGGTGATGATGATTTAGGTTATGCAAGCTTAAGGGATGACACTGGACATGTTCAAGAATGTTTGTGATGGGTTGCAAGTCATATGAGTGATGATGAAGTTAGCTATGGCATGTATTCTAGAGGAGACCTATTTGGGGCCAACTTTAGAGATGTAGCATGTATTGTGGATTACGAGTGTGGATTGCAGATCTTAGATTATATTTGATGAATTGTAAATAATGTATACATGTTTTAGATACTATGTGTATCTTAGTAAGGGGTTAAATATTTATTTGTACACTAGGAAAGCATAATTGGATGACCTAATCAATTATTTTAGTAGGGTATATATGAGAGATCTTTTCTTTTGAAAAGGTGTAGTATGTGTATGGATGTATGTATGAAGAGAAGGTGATTGACATGAAGTAAGGAAGCTGCAAATCTTGATTGACTGTTGATGTAGAGCAGAGGATATGTTCATTGTACTTCATTGGAACTGACCAAGAAAAGAGTTTCTATCAGATAGTTCACTAGATTGTATATTTTCTATATACACTTATTCAAATTGTAAATCCTTGAGGGTGGCTTTACCCTTCTTTGGGCAGTGTGCCTGGGAAATGAGCCCACTATTACTGTTGACTCCTAAAAGGGTCTATCCTTTAACAGGGATGATGTACTATAATGTTGTAATAAGCTCCTAACAAGGCTAAATATTTTAACATGGATACTATACTCTCAATACATCATTTGTGGGTGCTAATTCCTACCAGGGTTTTCACCTTTAATAGGGTTTCCTCAACAATAAAGGATTGTGTTATTGTGTTGGCATTTACTGTGTTATTATTTGATGTGAAGTTTTGGTTTATAAAGTTTAATGTTTAATAATCTGTCTCACAGCTGATTCACCCCCCTCTTAGTTGTGTTGGTGGACTATTATTCCTAATAGAAGAAACTGGTAGTGAATCTAATAAATCTGATGACAATGATATAGAAGTTTTTTATGTTGCTATGAAAGATGATTATGATGAAGAAGAGAAAACTGCACTTATTTCATATATGAGTAAAGGTGATAGATGGATAATTGATAGTGGTTTCTCACATCACATGACTGGTGATAAAAGTAAATTTGAAACCTTAAACTATTGCAAAGGTGGTAGTGTTAAATTTGGTAATGACAAACCATGTATTGTGAAAGGAAAAGGATAAATAAAACTAACTGATAAGAACATATGTGAAAATGCCTATTAGGTTGAAGGACTAAACTATAATTTTTTGAGTGTTTCTCATTTGAATACTTTTGGATATCGAGTTGAGTTCCATCACAGAAAAGCTGAAATCTTTGATGCTACTGGTGAACTAATTGGAAGTGGAGAACAGACAAAAGGTAATTTGTTCTAGCTAGATTTATCTGATGAGACATGTTTGTTTTCACAATATGATGATATATGGTTATGGCATAAGAGGTTATGTCATGTGAACTTTGACAATTTGGTAAACATTAGTAAGATGAAAAGAGTAAGAGGGTTACCAATATTGAAGAAACTTGATAATGTTATGTGTAAGCAATGTCAGTTGGGAAAAATGACAAAATCTAGTTTTAAGAGAAAAACCTATACTTTTGATGATGTTTTGGAATTGGATCATACTTACCTTTGTGGACCTATTGGTGTAAAAATATACCAAGGTGATAAATATTTCATACTGTTTGTTGATGATTACTCGAAAATGATGGCTTTAATGTTTCTCTAAGAAAAATATGATGCTTTTCAGTTGTTTAAGTTGTATTTGGAAAAAGTTGAAAAAGAGAAAGGTAAGAACTTGAGATGTCTAAGATCTGATAGAGGAGGAGAGTTTATATCTAACAAGTTTGAAACCTATTCTGTAATGATAGAGGAATTAAAAGATAGATGTCTACTCCAAGGACTCCCCCATAGAATGACATAGCTGAGAGAAGGAATAGATCAATAATGGAAATCGCTAGACTACTGATGATAGAAAAGAATGTTGTACAAAAGTATTGGAGAGAATCTATAAGTACAGTAGTCTATACCTTGAATCAAGTGCAAGTCAAGAAAGGTATTGATATTACACCTTATGAGTTGTGGTATGGTTATGAACCTAATGTAAAATAGTTTAAAGTTTTTAGAAGCAAATTTTATATACTAAAGGAAAATAGAAATGGAAAAATTGATGCTAAGAGTGATGAAGGCATATTCTTAGGTTATTTCACTAAGAGAAAAGTGTATAAGTGTTTGAATTATAACACTAACAAAGTGTGGAAAGTGCAAATGTTAGAATTGATGAATATGAAGAAAAGAATGAAATGGAATGCAAGAAAGAACCTAAAGACTATAGATATTTCATTTACATGAATGAAGGAGAGCCCAACAGTGTGCTTGATCCTAAAAAGAGGCTGCCAAACAACATAATGATGTTGTCAAGCAACAACAAGAAAATGTTGAGTTAAAGAAAGAAATTTATGAGCATCAAGAGGAAACTGCTGAGCAATCTGAGAAAGAAGTAGAGACATAAAATGAACCTGAAATTAGTTCTTTGATGATTAATCTTAAGGATGGAAAATAAGAGAAAAGAAGAACAAAACCTACACTAGCAAAGTATGTAAGAAGACATCATAAACCAGATCAAATTATTGGAGATAAAGAATCAAAGGTTAGACAAGAAGCAAATTGAAAAATTAGACATGCTCATTGTGTGAATTTGAGCCGAAGTCAGTGAAAGATGCTTTAGGTAATGAATATTGGATACATACCATGAATGAAGAGATTAAAAAAATTGAGAGGAACAAAACTTGGACACTAGTACCTAGACCAAAGGACAAGAATGTTATTGGAGCAAAGTGAGTATTTATAAATAAGCTGAATGAACATGGAGAAGTTATAATAAATAAGGTCAGAATCATATGCAAAGGTTATGCACAAGAAGAAGGCATTGACTATGGTGAGATGTTTTCCCCAATTGCTAGATTGGAAGGAGTTAGAAATATATTGGATTATGCAGCTTACAAAGGATTCAAAGTATATCAAATGGATGTCAAATCAACATTTTTGAATGGAATACTAGAGGAATAGGTATACATTTAACAAGTTGAAGGATTTGTTGATTCAAGCAAGAAGAATTGTGCAAGCTACATAAAGCATTGTATGGATTGAAGCAAGCCCCTAGAGCATGATATGAGAGATTACACAAGGAAAAATGATAAGAGTAATCTGTACTTAAAGTCTAAGAAAGGTAAATGGATATTGTTAGCTAAAATATTTGTTGATGATATCATATTTGGAGGACAAGATGTTTTATGCCAATTATTTGCAAAAGAGATGCAAACTAAATTTGAGATGTCTATGTTTGGAGAGATCAAATTATTTATTGGTTTGCAAGTATATCAGATGAAGAAAGGTATCTACATTACTCAATCTAAATATATCAAGGAGATACTGAAGAATTTTGGCATGGAGGACTCCATACTTGTAAGTACACATATGGCTACTGGACAGAAACTATCAAAGACTGATGATATAGCTAAAGTGAATCAACCCCTGTATAGATAAATGATTGGAAAAATATAATATGTTGTCCATAGTAGACCATATATTACATTAGCAGTTCAGATTATTGCAATATTTTCTACAAATCCTAAAGATAGTCACTTGATGGCAGTGAAAAGGATTATGAGATATTTTAAAGGAACAAAGGACTATGGATTATATTACAAGAAGAATGAGAAGTTTGAACTGAAAGTTTACACAGATGTGGATTGGGAAGCTAATGTTGATGACAGAAAAATAACAAGTGGAGGTGCATTCTTTCTAGGAAAGAGATTAGTCTCTTGGACAAGAAAGAAACAAAACTCTATTTCTCAATCTACAAAAGAGGGTGAATATGTTGCAGCAGTAGTGAATTATTCAAACATCGTGTGGATCAAGCAATTGTTGAAAGGTGTGAAGGAAGAAATCACTTATCCAATTGTTATTTTTTGTGATAACACTAGTGCTACAAATTTTTCAAATAACCCTATGATGCATACAAAGAGCAAGCATATTGCTATCGAGTATCATTACTTGAGAGAGCTTGTAGAAGACAAAGAAGTAAGACTTGAATATGTTAATACAAAGGAATAGTTGGCAGATATATTTACTAAAGCTTTACCTAAGGATGATCATGAGTATCTAAGAGGAAAATTAGGGGTGATTCCCCTATCTAAGGCTAACTAAGATCATATGGAGTGGTTGCATCAAATGTATTGCATAAAATATCTGAAAGATTGATGCAAAAGGTGGTCACACTTTAGGTGTTGCCTAAAGATATGAAGTGTTAAGAAAAAGATGTTGATCAGTCATAATCAAGATGACAGAGGGAGCATAGAATTCAAAAACCTGACACAAAGATATTTACATGATGAAGATGTATGTCTTTGGCATTGTTGTCAAAGAGGGAGAATAAGACATGAAAACATTAAGGGAGATATGCTATAAGGAGATATGAAGATCAGACAGTAAGGGAGATATGAAAAAGAGGGAGAATTAACCAGAGATATACTATACAAGAGATAAGGTACAAAGAAAAATCTATCCAAGAGGGAGATAATATTTGTATTGGAGAGAATTAGAATAAAACTAAGGACATTAATGAAAATCTGTCTATAGAACATACTTTTTAGATTGTTTGGGAACCTTGCATATGTTGTTTGTTTGCATGTGTTTTCCATCAATGCCAAAGAGGGAGATTGTTGGAAACTACAATTGAAATAATTGTTATATTGCAATTGATGTCAAACCTAAGATAGTTGCTATCTTGTATAGTGCCATATCACTTGATTGATGAAGAAGATTTGAAAAGAAGAAATAACAAGAAGACTTAGTGAAATGGTTGAGTTATGTGAAATTACAATGGGTACTTGATGAGATCGCACCTTGACAAGGTAATATATTGTTTGTCTTAAGTCTAAGTGAATTTTGGATGAATAAAAGATTAGTCTTGACCGAGTAACATAGTAGAAGATCAAGAAACATAAGTTCAAGAAGTTTGCACCGAGTGATGCGAGTGTCGACCGAGCGCCAGTACATGCCAAGAAAATTTAGTGTTGATCGAGCATTAATATTTTCCAAGTGTCAGTTAATTACTGAGTTATCTAGTGATGACCGAGAAGAAGAACACAGTATTGACCAAGTGTTAGTCTTATGATAGTTTGAGAGAGATTTGAGATCCCAGTCAACATAGTTAATTTTATTGGGATATGTGAAGCATATTTAAGATAAGGATGATTTTTGTGGAGAATTAAATGAGCATTTAATTTATGTTTAACCATTTTTATATATGGATTCAAGGATTTTTAGGATGTATTCTACAATGTAGATGGAAATAAAATGTTGGAATAATTTGTTGGATCTGACCAAACCCTAAGATCTACGATGATGATTAAGTGAAAAAAGATTGAGATAACTAATTAGAGAGGTATAAGATTAACCTAATTGTAGGTTATGTAAGAGTGTGGTATGGTGTTAATTTAGTTGATTGGAAAATTCTAAGCAGAAGAAGAGAAGGCTAATGAGAGCAATACAAGACTGTACAGTGGTGATTGCTTGAAGGATTTCCAAGAAGATCTAAGTGATAGAGATGACAATGAAGGCCAGTCAATGAATTAGCATTTGAGCTATAATTGGATCTGTATTTTCAAAGTGAGTTGTATATTTTAGATTACAATTTTCTATCACTTCTAACCATTGTATCAGTTGAAAAATCCTTTTAAACAAGGTTGACCTAACAGTCATATTGTTAAATCCTTTATTCATGGTGACATTCTGATGGAATGGTCTAAGCCCTCTAAGAAGGCTCACTTTTAATAGGTTGATAAAATCCTTTAACCAGGTCACATTTAACAGTGTGTATTGTAACCTTTAACAGGGTTGGTTTTTCACAGAGCTCACTTCAGGAGAGTGAAAAATTGGTAGCATGTTACTGGTGGTTTTTCCTATATTGGTTTTCCATTTTAAATCTCGGTGTCATACTTGTGCGAATGTTATTTGATGTGTTTTATTGTTAAGAGTTCTATATTCTGCAAGTTGGTTACATTAGGATAGTAAACTGCAAGTTAATGTTATTGATTAGATTCTATAGAGACCAAGTGGATTACTGAGTGGGTCTGAGTTGGTTGAAGTGTTTGAAAGTTCAATTGGTACATCTAGACCTTGGATAACTGATTCACCCCCCTCTCAGTTATTCTAAATCATTTTAACATATTCATTGCATTTGCTTCTTCTTGAAGACTTCTGAGTGTTTGATTTTCTTCTAAGATCAGATTCTGATTTGATTTTCTCTTTCTATAATCTAACCCTAATTAGGGTTTGATTTTCAATGATGTATTTCAGAGTCATTCCATCTCTATAAAAGGAAATTTTTGTACATATTTTAGGGGTTCTTCTCAGATGCATTGACAATGGTTTTTTTCAACGTAGTTTTATTTCCTTTTACCTTCCATTAATGAATTTTTTTTCTTTTACCTCTTCTTACCATTCTGGTATTAAGTGCATGTTATTTTCCTTATAATGAATGTTTCTTTCCTATTTTTCTTAAGTTTTTATACTACATCTTCCTTTCTCATGAGTGCTATCAGTGAATGTATTTTCCTTGCATCATTTCATTAGTTGTGATCTTCATATGAGTCTTTATGAAATAGATTAGATTTGAAACTAGTGTTTCTTTTGAGGTTTTATTAATATCAAGTGCATTCCTAAGTAGGGATAGTATCCATGATTCAATTTGGTGTGTCACCTTTTCCCTTATGTATTTCCCTTTCAACATATCCTTCTCCTTTTTCCTCAAAAGTAGTAATTTTAGGTGCAACTAGATTGTAGAGGAAGCGGACCTTCCCCAAAGACTCAACCTCACTTTTCAAGTCCCACACTTGGAGGTTGTTTTCATGTTTCACAAGTTCTTCTAGGTCACTAACCACCATCTAGGAAAGGGTGCAGACTTCTATGGAAATAGTTTTAGGAAAGTTCAGTGGGACAGAGATGAAAATCAATTCATAAGTTTGTTATTTAGCTAGTTCATGTTTCATTCACCGAGGATTTGGGTGTTATTCTTAGTCTTACCAGCCTTTGGAGGAATTTCATCAAACACCATGGAAACTCTGAGTGCAAATCTATAGGTTTCCAGCAGTCACAGTGCTGGTATGTAAGATCATTATGATCTTTTATGATTTCTAAAATTTTATATGAATTTGCAGCTTATGAATCTATAATATAGATTCAATTCATAGAGATATGATTTATTCTCCCCCCATATCATGATACTTCCACCCCTCCACCTTATTTTTATCAAAAAAAACTTAAACCTCAGCATAGCTTTGGTTTATATTCCTCTATAATATCAAATGAATAGTATGTTCCACCTATTTGTCACCCTATCACTCTTGCTCAATACTTAGTTAGAATGAATGTTAATAAGCTCAAGAATCATATTGTGGACCTTTGTGGTAGGTTTTCTAACCTAGGCATAGTTTTCAATTAGGTTCCATCCATTACTCTATATATAGACAATAATGATTACCAGGAGTTGAGAATTATTTTTTGGGACTGGGTTGGACAATTGCATCAAATAAGAGGAAAACAAGGGATGGACATGTAGTCAGAGGAATGGGAACACTGGGTCCTTCAATTATTGAAGTTTGTATTCAGAAGACAACTCTTGGATATGGATGCAGAAAAGAGGCAGTAGTTGGAATTTGAGCAAAAAATTGCTAAGCAGTTTGAAACATAACAAAGGAAACATGAAGAAGAAATTAAGGCCAAACAAAGAGAGTTTGTGGAAGATCTTGAAAAGTAAGATGTTGTAAAAGATAAAAAAATGAGGCTTTTATTGGCTAGAGTACAAGAATTAGGAAGCCAAGCAGCCCTTTCCCAAAAATATATCATTCCAAGCTTCAAGAAGCCACCTCCGTTATAAGAACCGATTGTTGTGACTCCTCCACTCCATGTAAAAGAAACTTTACCCTCTAAACCTTCTACACATATTTCTATTTCACTCTTTAAGGGTGGGCCGAGTGTGTGGAATTTTGATGGTCCTAACATACCATTTTGGGAGATAAATTCAAAGACAAATCTACCATGGGACGAGTTGTAGCCGACTGTTCATGAGCTTTCACATGAGCCATAACTAGAGAAGCCAAAGGAGGAGACAAAAGGGATGTAGGAGGATATTGAGAAAGTTGTATCCATTCAGATCTCTCTACAGATGAAGAATGAACAAAAGGAAGAGGATCTAGTCCTCTTATTTGAAAAAATTCCCTCTATTGTGGAGGAAGAAGAAGACAAAAAAATTGTTCTTGCCTTTGAGGAACAAATTTTGGCTTTTGAGCCTTTATCAAAACTAGAGGACTTGCTGCAAGAACAAGAAGAAGAAGTTTAGTTTTTGCAGCAATAAGTCCTCCATCATATGGAGAGTAACAAAGAGGATCCCAAGGATAGCTCTATCCTTGAGGAAGAACATGTTGATATGTATGAGGTTACCCCTCAACCTATGTACATTATTGTAGGAGGGAAATATGAGTCTGATGAAGAGGAATTCTTTTGGGATGACCTAGAAGTTTTTTTCTCATCCATGCTCATCAATACATCTTCTTCTTCATCATAAGATTATGAGTTACAACAGAAAAAAATGGAGATTCACTCTATACCAGTAGCTCTCAAGGAAGTGGTTCATGAGAATCATGAAGAGGTGGAGACCTTTTGTTCACCAAAAGAAGAAGAGCCATTTTCAAACAACCAAGATACCATTATTTCAGAACATAACAACAAGGTTAAGGTTGATTTCTTATACTTAGTATCATCAAGAGGATTCCCCATAAGGCATATATCTCTCCAAAAAATCAACAAGTTGACCTTATTCAGGTTTACTTCAAAACATGAGGGTGAGTATCACAAAGAGGAGAAAGTCATTCTTGCTTAAGATAAGAATATTCCAGTGCTTGAAAGATTCATTGTTCTTAGAATTTGGATGATTTTACAATAAGATTTGATATGCTTGTTATTCTTACTACACTTCCTAGTTTCCCAGGTGCATGAAGGGAACAAAAAACTTATAAGGAAAGGAAACTATTACAACAAGCCAGTTAATGGATTTGTTTAACATCTTGTTGTAAATTCTTGTACATAGTAGATTAGATATTTTTCTTCTTCTTTTAGATTTCAAAAAAGTGCATGAGCACAACTATTTCTTTGGAATAGAAAGTTTTGAAGTTTCTTTTAGTTACAAAAGAGTTGCAGATCTTTTTTCTTCAATGAATCCATGCTCAATGGATTTTTGGACTAATGATCTTTCACATCAAAGGCTTGTGCTCCCCTTGCTTTGCAAAATTTTTTGACCATTTTGGCCACCCATCAAATTATCATATCATATTTCCTTCATAGTGTTCTAGTAGAACCAATAGCGTAAGCTAATTAGTGTAAAACATCCAGATCAGGCATATCGGTGCAAATTGTCTCAGGTTATACCAATATGATCTTGAAGTGATTCACTAGTATCAAAGGGATCAATTTTGGCAAGAATGGTCGAAGGCTCCCCTTAAAATTCAACCAGATTGTTTTTCAGGCTTCAAATGCAGATATTGGTGTAGTAGATGAGAGTGTCTTATCGACATTTATATCGGCATAGCCATCATTGTCTAAAATGGTAAAATGTGGACATCCAATAGTATGAGTTACACCAATGAAGTTTATCAGTGTAACTCCAACTAATACAGGTCTTTGCATAGTGATGCCATCAATATAGCTCATGTTATCATAAATAATGAAATATTGCAGGATGATAGTTCATGTCTTGCTGATGAATTTTATCAGTGAGAGTCTCTTTGATGGAATCAAGCAAGTGGTAATACGAAAGGAATATTTCATTGCAAGTATAACATAAAACTTAGCGATAAGGGATCTTCAGATGAGAGAAAATTTGGCTGTCTTGAAACCTTTGCATTTTTTATGTTTCTCAATAATTTTCTTCGGGTTTCGAAGACACTTCTGAAACTCTTTCTAGGATTTGAAGGCTAAAATGGAACAAAGAAAACAAGGGTTTTTAGTGCTTTTGCAGATTTGGAAGCAGTTCTGGAGATAGTGTTGGGTTCGGACACTTAAGTGGGAGCTAAGTTAAGGTGGGTAACACTTTTTATCAAGGGGAAATAACAAAGGCTTTTTAGGATTTTGGGTTTTAGGACTTGTTCTGGAATTCTTTTTGGGTTTTGAAGGCCAAGAACGAACTCAAGTTTTCATAAGGGTAGGTTATGCCAACAGGTTTTGTTCTCAATATTAATGTTTATTAGTGCATTCTGGCTGATATGTGTCTCTAGGAAGTTTAAGGAACTAAGTATTCAACATTGAGTGTATTGGCATAGGTCTTAGCAATCATATCTATTAGCATAGCATGAAATATCAGGAATAGGAAAGTAGTGTGAGCCGATAGTATAATTCTCGCTGATGGTTTTCATTAGCAAGGGTCTCATTGATAGGGGGTTTTGCCTTTAGTTGAGCATAAGTGGAATTGGTATAGCTTGGCTTGTTGGGAATATGGATTTTATGCTTTTCGATAGTGTTTGATACTCTCATGGTTCCTATTGGAGTAGGTCTTCCTGATGGGTCTTTTGACTAGTTCATGGATGCTACAAGGGGTCATTAGTGGGTGTCTTGCCGATGAGTTCATCATGAAAAGAAAAATTGACTAATTGTTAATACTTTTGGGTTTTAACACCTATTCCAAAACTTATTTCAGAACCTAAAGGCTAAAATGGAACAAGGAAAAGACAACGACAGAGAAGACAATGCACGAAGGAAGCCTTTCATTGGGTTTTAAAAGCTGTTTCAAAACTAGTATCAAGTTTTGATGCTTTCTTTAGAACCAATGATAGAGTCTAAAAAGAAAAGGAGAGAAAAAGAGAAATGAAGCAAAGAAGAAGAACCTTCAGGTTTTGAGGGTGGTTCTGGAACCGCCTTTGGGTTTTGAAGGCACTTCTGGAACTAAGGCTATTTTCTGATAACTAATAGCAAGTGACCATTGGGGCCCACTTTTTTTGAAGGAGGAAGATATTAAATAGCTCCCAAAGGGTTTTCAAAATCAAAAGTGTAAAAGGGAACAAGAAATGTAAACTTTTAGGAGTTAAGGGTTGTTCCATAACTACGATCAAATTTAAAAGTTTGATAAGGAACATAGTTCATTGGTGGAGCTTCCTTAAGTTATGTTGATGATCGATATTTTCATCACCAAAGATATTTCAGTGCAAGAACCCAGAAAGGTTTCTGGGTTATTTTCTATTCATGGAGCTCTTTCTGACCAAGCCAGAAGTGAATGATAGTTGAAAGGATCTTTGATGGAGGCTTTGCCGATGAACTGGCATCAGTATAGCGATAACTATGAAAAAAATCATGAGGGACAATGATATATGTCTCATTGATATAGTCAATCAATGGGTGTTATGCCGGTGAAGTGAAGACCAACAATTAATTAACATGGTATAGGTGTTATATGTATATGTTCTTCCAATAATTTCATCGGTATAGAGATGTCTGTGGGAGGTGAAGAATTTGCACATTCTGATAGTGTAAGTTATACAGATGGTTTCATCGGGGAAGCTTTCTCATGATCTCGTCGATAGCTTTAAGAGTAGTGATAAATGAAAAATCTTCATCAGAGGAGCTTCTTGGGGTTTCACCATTTTTTGAGGATCCCTTTCTAGAGATCTTTTTACTCATCATAGGTATTTGGTCATCGATGTATCTCATTCTGATGGTCAAAGGGGTCACTTTAGGTGCCAAAATACAAAGGATATTTTCAGAGGGACTCTTACCAACAGTAGGTTGTAGCTTTAATGTCTTCATCTGCCTCTGCAAATCACCCACAGTTGTCAACCTCTTTGCAAGCAATGCCTTCACTCTTCAACAGACTCTCAATCTAATTCCATCTGCCCCACCATGATCATTCATTGCTAAAAATGGCTCTCAAAACAATTTTATACATGCCACAAGGATAGATCGCGATGACTTGAATGCCATAGTTATTGTAGAGGATGAGTATTTCTTCTCAAATTCTAGGGAATTCATTATGGTTTCTTCTTCTCGAAGACTCATGAGTGTTTGATTTGATACTAAGATCATATTTTGATCATATTTTATCTTTTTGTAACTTAACCCTAGTTTTGGTTTCATCGTTAATGATTTATTTTAGAGTTATGTCAGTTCTATAAAAGGCAATTTTTGTACATGTTTTAGGTGTTCTTCTTTGATGAATTAGTAGTGATTTTTTGCCCTGCAGATGTATTTCCTTTTTCCTTCCATTAATGAAATCTCTTTCTTTTACCTCTTCTCACCATTTTGGTATTAAGTGCATGTTATTTGCATTATACTAAATATTTTTTTTCCTATTTTTCTTAAGTTTGTGCGTTGTATCTTACTTGTGAGTGTTATCAGTGAATGTATTTTCCATGTAGAATTTCAATAGTCTGATCTATACATATGAGTCTTTACAAAATAGATTAGAGTTGAGACTAGTGTATGTTTTGAGGTTTTATTAATGTCAAGTGTAGTCCCAGGCAAGATAGTATCCATGATTCTATCTAGTGCATCACCTTTTCCCTTATGTATTTCCCTTTCAACATATCCTTCTCCCTTTTCCTCAAAACCAGTAGTTTTAGGTGAATCTAGATTGTAGAGGAAACCTAACTTCTCCAGAGACTCAACCTCACTTTTCAAGTATTGCACTTGGAGGTTTTTTCCATGTTTCATGAGGTCACCTAGGTCACTAACCGCTATCTAGGAAAGGGTATAGACTTCTTTGAAAATAATTATTTTACAAAGAGTAAATAATACAAGTGTTACAATAAAAGGTTGAGGAAGATAATTGTAAATGCTAATGTTAAAGTGGATGAAAGCTATTAAAAACAAGCCAGATCTTGCAAATATGAATCAGGAGGAAGACGATCAAGAAATATAGGTACAAAATCAGTATTAGAATTAGAATGGTTCGGTTAATCAAGATGAAGAAGTTTTAAATGAGGAAGATGTGGAGACACAAAAGTCAACTATAAATTCAAATCTAAAGTCTCCAAGGTGTGTAAGGTTAAATCACTCTGAAAATAAAATTATTGGTGTTAGGAATCAAGGTGTTCAAACTAGAGGAATAATTTCTATAAATGATTTTTTTTTAAATTTGTAAGATTGAACCTAAGGATGTTGATGATATTGATAATATTTTACTTGTTGAAGTCTTTGTGGATGATATCATTTTTGGTGGTAATGACAAGTTGAGTAAGGAGTTTTCTAATGAGATGCAAAAAGAGTTTGAGATGTCCATGATAGGTGAGATGAAATTATTTCTTGGTCTTAAAAGTACATAATCAGAAAAAGGAATTTTCATATCTCAGTCCAATTATGTGAACGAATTGTTTAAGAAGCTAGGTATGGAAATTTCAAAACCAATTTGTACTCCTATAGTTACTGGTTGCAAATTGACTAAGGATAATGATTCACCTAAAGAAAATCAAACCATATATAGATCTATTGTTAGTGGATTATTGTCCTTGAAATAGACCAGACTTGACATTATGAATATAGTTTGCATTGTTTCTAGATTTCAAGAAGAACCTAAAGAATCTTATGTTGTCGTAGTGAAAAGAATATTCAAATACTTGAAAGCAATAGTTGACTATGGTTTTTGGTATGGTAATGATAATTATTTTATACTAAGTACTTTTGACTGATGCGGGTTGGGCAGGTAATGTGGATGAAAAAAAGAGTACAAGTGGAGGAGCAAAATTATATTTCACAATCTAATTTTGAGGCTAAGTATGTTGTTTTTTGTTGTTAACTGTATACAAGTGATATGGATGAATCAAATGTTGAAAGATATAAGAGTAAGTATTGACGAGCCTATTTCTATCTATTGTGACAACTCAAGTGCTATCAATATTTCAAAGAATCTTGTGTTATATTTAAAAACAAATCATATATCTATAGAGTATCATTTCTTAAGAGATAAGGTTAGTGAAAAAGAAGTCAGATTGGAATATGTATCTACTAAAGAGAATATTACAAATATCTTCATGAATTTCTTGCCAAAGGATACTTTTGAGTATCTCCAAGGTAAGCTTGGGGTGATAGCCCCTCGTGATAAGAGCTAGAGATGCGTTGATTTACATTAGTCCATTGTACTTATAGAGATTATTATTGATCTCGATTGATCTTTTGGTGGCTGCTACTTAGGAGGAGTAGTTAGACTTATGAGGTATGTTTTTCAGTTTTTGGCTTCTATGAATTAATGCATATATATGTGCCAATGTCATTTATGTCGAAGGGGGAGAGATAGTGTTGTGAAAAAAAAGTATGAGATAAGAAGGGAAAAATTTGTTAGAAAGACAGTGAAAGATAATATTATGGATATTTTTGGTAGTACTATTTTTTTTAAAGAAAAAGTGGGAAAGCCACTAAATATATTTATTAATATAATATAAGCTTGTTCAAGAGCTCATCCGAGAAAGAACTAGCAAGAAAACCCAGAAGCCTTGCTCAAATACAATATAGCAGAGAGATTTTGTGACAATACAAAATAATCAAGAAGTCATTCAAATACAAAATCACCATCTACATCATCAAACAAAATTTAGGATGGTCAGTTCCTCTGAATGGTTATGCTCGTCGATTCTGATACAAATTTTATTTCTGTCGGTTATGCATAAAGGTTCAACTGGATGGTAATTTTCGTCGGTGTATCCTGGTCAGTAATGTTCGTTGGTATCTCCTGATCGGTAATTCTTGTCAGTTCATCATGGTCGGTACTGTTCGTCGGCTTGTCCTGGTCAATAATGGTCAGTGATATTTGTCGGTTGACCTTGTTATCGGCTCTGCTGTTCATTTCTGGTACAAAATTTGACTCAGCTATATTTAGAAAATAAATATTTTAGCTAAATACCCGAACTACAGTATTTTCCACATGGGCACAAAATTTTAGGACATAGTCGATTGAAACAAAACAAAAAATTTTGCCCAAGTGTAAACTTTTGTCCATTCCTAAGATCTGCCCGAAGAGTTGGGAATTTACCACCCAGAGCCATGGGGCACATCTTCCTTCTTAGCAGAGCCCAAAGTAGTTAAGGGATACAGCCTCTAGTCACTCCTGTGTTCCTGGATAGCTATCTCCTCTCAGTCAGCGTTGCCAACTGCTATATGTAGGGTTTGTTGTGTTGTTTCATCTGCAATTCCATGTTGATGACCAAATCTACCATATCGGTGAAAATGTACATCTTTATTCTTTTCAACTGACGGTTCCCCTTCCTCCCAAATGTTCCATTCTTTTCCATGACATGATGGCTTCCATTTTGTAGGTCGACTAGGGGGATCATGTGGTGGAGATGCAGGGTTCAGTAACCCTAGGAGTTCCAGTAGAGCACCAGTATTCTTTATCACTCTACTTTTTGGTAGTACTATTGATATGATCTCTTTATGCATTGATTTTTTTCTCATCATATGTTTCCTTCAATGCCAAAAGGGTAGATTTTTGTAATATGATGCATATATGTGCTGGCATTGATGTTTTTTTTATTGATGTCAATATATTTCTACTATTGGTGATAGTTTTCTTGGTATGTTCAGTGAGAAGATTGATTTGGTATGACTATTGTATTGAATATCAGATGCTACGAATATGTAAATGGTTTTAGGGATGTCTATAGTTGATGCATGTCAATTTATAGAGGTTCTCATGCTGATTTGAGTGAGTTATGAATGATTGATCATAGACTAGTAATTTGGATGTTTAGGAAGAGACAATGTTTCAATTTTTGGATCAGTATTGTTCAATTATGTAATATCTGGTTGTTAACCTGGTGATGAGTTTAGGACATGGATGCATTTCCTCAACTTGAGTGGTTCTTTATTTGGATGCTGGAAATCCATTTTTCTTAAGTGAGAGAGGTTTTTGATTGATATTATTGCTCAAAAAATTGGAGATAATGATGAGTTCTGAGACAAATTTGTTTTGGTTGTTGTTGTGGCATTTCACATTTCTTCCTAATGCTTCTAGATCATTTCCTATTTGTTATGTTGGATTGCATTGAGTTATCTGATAAGATTTGGTGATTCTCTTGTGGTGTGTTGGTGTTCTTATTATTCTTGGCCGACATGTTGGTGTAGCATGTTGTGATGGATTGCGGTATCATTTATAGAGATGGAGCATGTTCAAGGATAAAGGTTTGGATACTTACTATGTCTTTGCTAACATATTTTGGATTGTGTTTTTATTTTTATTGTATTTGATTAAATATTTTTAATTTAGGTCCTTGGCTGATCTTTAAGGAATAAGTTAATGAATTATATAAATATAATGATGTAATATCCCTTTTTGGATTAGAAGAGTGTGTGCAAAGGAAGGGGATCATGTATGCAAAGAGGTATGAGTGGAATTTTTAATTGAGGCATAGATTTTATGTACTTCATTGAAACTATATTGGCATAATCAGAGATGATATTGGTCATTTGATGAGTTTAAGATAGTAAGCCTTCCTTTGGATGGTTACCTGTATTGTATTGGAGCAGTGAGATCTAGGAAGTGTGCCTGAATGTATGTTCATTCCCCTTTTATTACTCCTAACAGGGTATAGTGATTTTAGCGTAGTACATCAGCTTGTGGATTTAATCCCCATCATGGGTTTTCCCTTACTCGGTTTCCATGACAAAAATCTTGGTTTTATGTGTAGATTAATGTGTTGTGATCTTTCTTTATTGTTCATCATTTCAAACCTATGATTTAAGGGTAAAAGTTGATTAAGGTTTTGAGTTTTGGACACAATTGATTCACCCCCCTCTCAGTGTTATGTGTTTCCTTGTTTCTAATAGAGGGTCCAATATCTTGGGCCTTTTAGAATGATACATGATTTGACTAGAGTGAAGTGACATGTTATTTGTCAATGTGGCCTAGAATATTTTCTTGAGATGCCTTGGTTCTGTATGAACTAGGGTTGATTGACAACACTATCCAAGCACAAGCATTCTAATCATAACACTTTCCATTTTCCAAAGGGTGAGATGAATATCACTCCAGAGGATGTGTGCTAGATTCTATGGATCCAAGAGATGGGAGGGAAAGTTTATTATGACCAAGTGGTTGATAGTGATGCATGTAGGTGTTGTTTTTATAACAATGACATTAGTGATTATAGTATTTCTTAGAGGATGATGAGATGTAGTTATGCCCCTCTCCCCTCTATTTTGGAAATATTTATTGGTGGGTTGATGATGCCAGATAGGAGAGCACTTGGATTTTCATTTTTAGTTGGATGGGGTAGGATTTTAGAAGACATGATTGCACATCATAGATGGTTTTCTTGGGGATCTTGCATCTTAGCACATCTATATCATGAGCTTCATCAGGTGGTGTATTGATGAGGTGCAACATAATCTGTTAGAGTTTTGTTACTTCATATTTGGGCTTGAGAGCATATCCTAGTTACGAGGCCTATTACAAATAGTGATCGTCCCTTTGGTTTTCCTTATATTTATGGTTATCATGGCTCAATGTCTATCCTCAACTGGGAAAATTAGAGTATTGGAGATGTCAGTTAGATGATTGGACATAGTATGTTGGAGATATTATATCATATGTGATGCATGGAAGGAGGATCCAAATGAGATGAATTTTGTTTTTACCTCACTATGGTTGATTGGGAGGACTCCCTATATCTTGGAGAGGTTTCTACTTTCTTAGGTGCTATGCCAGTATAAACGGACTCAGGGTATGCCTCACATATTAGCTCCATATGCTCATGTTCATTAAGAGAGGGTTCTATGGGGTCCTAGTGTAGATTAAAATAGATCTGAGAATTAGTATGATGGTCTTGGTGTCATTTCTTGGGATTATTGACTAGGTATGTAGATGTTGGGATGACAATAGATTATGGTCATTGGTTTTCTACTCATCCTTTTCCTAGACTAACTAATTTGATAGAGCTCATTTCCTCTTTAGAGGAGGATGATAGTGATTATGACAAGGATGATGATTGGGATGGTCCTAAATGATGGAGGGGTGGTGCGAGGGTGAGAGGTGGAAGAGTCAGAGGTGGCAGAGCTAAAGGTGGTGGGCATGAGGTTGAATTAGTGAGAGGTAGAGGTAGGATTATTATAGATGTACGAGGAGGTGGAGGTGGTTGGGGGTAGATATTGTGGTAAAGGTGGCTAGGGTGGTGGTTGAGGTGGCAGGGATGGTGGCCGGGTGGTGATGGAGGTGGCCAAGGTGTTGCAATTCCTTCTAGAGGTAGACATATTTTGGCACAATAATGGGTAGCTTATAGGTCTCATGTAGGTAGATATGTTAGATAGGTAGTTCAAACAGTTATTGTAGTTGTTCCATTTATTCTAGTTGCTCTAGTTGTTCTAGTTTACCCTAGATAGGATGTGCAGATGTTATAGACCAAGATGATAGCTTTACATGCTTAGTTGGTATAGGAACTAGGTCAAATATAGACACAAGTTACATATGTAGAACATCTATGAGTTGAGAGAGATAGGACTACTAGGTAGAAAGATCATAGTAGTTAACCCGTTGATCAGACAGAGCCATAGATAGTTTGAGGTCCACCATCTAGACCACCAAGTGATCCAAATGCAAGTACTAGTACATGCCCCTTTAAAGGTGCTAAAGAAAGTACTAATATAGGTGTTGGTATAGGTATTGATACATGTGGCAGTCATGTATAGATGGTATTGTGATGATATTAGATTTAGACATGTTGATGTATACATTTGACTCTTGATGATTATGATGATGTACCTTGATGTACTTTATTGATATGGACATTGTTGTACCTCTCTCTCCCTTTATTGATACCGATTATTTATTCTCCTTTAATGTCATTATACATTAGACTTTATGATTTTGATGATATATGTGATGATGCAGTGAGACTTGTGATAGATGCATATTTATATGGTTCTATCTATATGCATGGTTTTGTTATTTTCTATGCAATATGTATAGATGTATTTACTCATTTTTATGCTTATGTGTGAATTCTTATGGATTTTTTATTTAGATAGATACTCATATGGATGACTTAATTATATGGTTGATGTATGAAATATGTGTATATGATGCATTTTCTATGGATGCAATATATGGATATGATGTAGATGTTGATTTACTTATGCCATGGTTGTATATGGTTATGGAATTTTTTATGATAATGGAATGTAATAAATATTACTAAATGTACTTAGATGGATTTAAGGATAAATGAAATAAAAACTAGATGCTCTTAATGTAATGTTCCTAAATGAAATAATGATTAATGAATTGTGCACTTGTGTTTATTTTAATGAGTAATGATATGCAATTATTTTATTAATGCACCTAAATGAAAATGATATGCAATGACTTAATGATAAATGATATGTAATACCTTAGTAATTAATAAAATGTTTTTGTTGAAATCCAATGTATTCCACCATAGAAAGATTTTGATTTTACTTGATTTGTTGACCTTTGAGAAATCCCATAGCTATCTATCCATGCAAGAGTTAATCTACTCATGAATGTAATACACAAATGCAAATGGTTTATCATGTTTCACTAAATCTTTCATTTTGCAATTTATCATCATTGAGCTATTTGTAACGTTTCCATAGGTACAACCTCCATTTATTTTGAACCATGATGATATTAATACCATTAGGTAAAACCACCACTGATTTTGAATCATAGTGATTGTTGGAATAATGGAAGGGTGTGTACTGAGAGGGGATGGGTGAATCCATACCCTTAAAAAATTTTACACTTTAAGCCTTAGGAATCATTGCTTGCATTACCAACCATATTTGATTTTATACTTCATGCATGTAATATCATAATATAAATGTAAGTGCATGTAAACAAACATAGAAACATTCATGAAACTCATATACTCATGACATAAGAATTGATAATGCAAAAAACCCCTCTTAGAACGTAAAAACTATGGTGGAGATGAAACCCACAAAGCTTCACTATCTACAGAATGAAAGGTGCTAGTTAAGGCTACAAGTTGTGATCACTTTTGATGATCTTACCCTATTAGGAGTAACATGTTAGACTTGTTAAGTCTACTTAGTTAAGATATTTTATCAACACAATGTATGTGTGCACTTGTTTAAGAGATTTACAATAAGACTGTTAAATCCACCTTCTTAAGGATTTTTTCTATTTACTACAATTGTTAGAGAGTAGAAAAAAATATTTATGACTTGATAGCTAGCAATCTTGAATTTTTTATTATAGATCCATTAAGTTCACAAAATTTATGTATCACCTATTATGATGGATAATACCTCTATTCTGCTTGGTAGCCTTAAATCTAGTTCTTCATAATTGAATTCTTCTTTATTTGTTCTTCTACATGAAAACCTCTATCTGATCCATAGATGTTTTTGTGTGGCTACATTCATCATTTTCTTGATTGATTATACATCTATATATATAATGAATTGAAATAAATAGGTTTCACACTTTTCTTGAATAACTCTATGATCAAAGGTTTACAACTTTACATTGATCTCCTAGTTTGCATGAATACGGTCAATTAAACTGATTGAATCCATCAATTACACTTTTCTTGATCCTCAAGAAATAGTTTTCTAGCTAAGAAAAAAGATAATTTAAAGACTAAAGTGTTGTAGTTGACGTGTAGTTCAGATCCACTTTTCTCGGTGTTAAAACTGTCTCTCGGTAAGACTAGTGCTCGGTGCTAAAACTGTCTCTCGGTAAGACTAGTGCTCGGTGATGTCTCTGTTTGGTTATGTCTTTTCTCAGTTGATATACTTTCTCGGTGTACTAAGCATTTTGGTGACCACTTTTTTTAGTGAAAACTGTGCTCGGTGATTACTATCATTTGGTGAATGTTGTGTCTCGGTGAATGCTAACACTTGGTGAATGGTGACACTTGGTGAATGCTGACACTCGGTGAATTCTAACACTTGGTAAATTCTGATCGACTAACCAAAAATGTCTACTTGAATACTAATGACAACATCTGATCCTTTAAGGATTATCAATCTCCTCCTTTTGCATTAGTATAAAAAATTAATATGTATAGTATATAAACCAAGTATGTTATACTTATACAATGACTCCCCCTATGTGCATGCTCTTGGTATGTACATGTTTCCCTTGGTACATTTTCCCATTTTATGGATACACTATATGTACATATAAAATTTCCCCCTTTTTTGAAAATAATGACAAAGATGTATACCTTACAGCTTGTCAAAAATGTGCTTATGAGATTGCTTGATGTCTGCCACTAGCTTTTCATTTCTTTTTTAGGTGTTCTAGGGTCATATGCTCCAATGTGATTTGAGTGTGCATGTCATAGATGCTTTCAGCTACTAACATTTCTGAGGTGGAAATCAGGGTCTTTGTGGTAGTCATATGTGTCATCAACAATGTGAGATTCAGAAAAAACAAACTTTGCAGCTTGGTTACTTCATCTCTGATTTTGCTTTCTTGCTTTTGTTTCTCAATTCTTAACCATTTTGATTCAACTAGCTTTTCATAATTGTAAGGTATAAAAATGTGTGAAGGAGAAGATGTATAAATTGTGGAAATGATATACATGTATGTAATAGAAGAAATGGGTGTTGGATGTGTATTTAAAGGTTTTGGGGGAAGATACGATTCTCCTCCTAGCCCCAAATTTCACAAAGGAAGGATCCACTTTGATCAACCATAAGAAAATGGTTAATGCACAAATACATCAATCGATCATAAATAAGATGAAAGAAGAAAGCCTTACATTCTTAGAATTATGGATGAAGAGTGTGAAATATATTTGAATTGATTAAAACCTTAATTGAAATGAATTGAAGGAAAGTACTAACCTCAAAGTATAGAAAATCTAGAAATCATTGTTTTCTAGTGCCTGTACTGAGTTTTGCGAGATTCTACAACCGGATCTAGAATAGAAACACAGAGATAGAGAAAACCCAGGAATATTTTCCTTTTTTGAGTTAGGTTAACCTTGACCCAAATGCAGGGGTGCAATTTTTCCCACAATGTCGACCTTGACCTACACTTCTCTGACAAAAATTCTATTCGTGGATCCCAAAATTTGGTCGAAAAGGGTATTCAAATCTACTCTGTAATTCACTGTCTTGTACTTGTACCTACAAGAAAAATGGTTTTTTTTTGGGGGGAGGGGTTTGCCTTGGTCAAACCCCAGTTTTGGAATTAACATTAAAGTATAAATGAAATTGTAGAGGTAAACAAAGTAAATGAACAAATTAACCTTGCCTATATAGAAAACCTTGTGGAGGATTCAAATCCTTGGATCCACAAGTATGTATGTGCCAAATGAATGTTGAATATAGAATGTAGGATGTAGGATGTCTCAAATCAATTTATTTTAGATCTTCAACACCAATCTTGAATGGATCTTGGAATAGGAAGAAGCTTGCATGGATGTGGATGGAGAAATCTTCAACAAGAGGGTTCCATAGAGCTTGAATCCTTCAATGGCTACCAATGGATCTCCTTAATGAATTTAATTCTTGAATGATTTAATGCTTGAATTCTTGAGAGTAGATAATCAATTCAATATATTATGTGTCTTAGGTGTTCAAAGTCTTTTTCTCTCCAAATCTTGTCTTTTCAAATCTTAGCCTTAGAGAAAATGAGAGGAGAAGAGACTCCTTATATACAAATCTAGGGAACAATCTTCTAGAGAGGCCTACATAGGAGAATTAAATTCCAATTAGACCTATACCCCTATAAGTGGACCTATATTAAATATAATTTCAAGATTCATTACTTTGGAGACCAAAACAGCTGACCCAGAAGTGGGAATTAAATCTTAATTCCAAAGCCTGACATCTGAAAACCTTGGAAACTTGAAATTTGGACCCTAGGTCAGGGTCAAGGTTGAATCTAACCTAAGTCAGGGTTGAGGTAGACCTTGACCTAGGTCAGGGTAAAGGTCAACCTTAACCTAGAAGGTCAACCTTGACCCTGAGGTCAAGAACCTCAAATTTGTAGAGCAAGATGCCAGAAATAGACCGAAGAGAAGTGGGAAATAGGGCTGAACAGGGGAAAAGCTAGATGCAAGTGAAAGACCCATTCAAGGAATTTGATATGACCCCAAACCACTTACTCAGAGAGATAAACTAGTCCAAAATGGAAGTGCTTCCATTTTTCGATGATACATTTAGCCCCCAATTTAGCAAGAGTACGGACTCGATGCAAACTCCTGGTAAAGGATATCATAAATAAAAGATAATCTTATTGAAATCAAAGGGACAAAGAAATCCTCAAGCCCCTAGGGAATCAATTATTTTTCAACCCCAATATTAAAATAAGAGAGACATCACCATTCAAAGAGAAAGAGAGAGAGAGGGTGTGATTACCTCGCCCAATGAGAACCTATGTCCCATTGTGAATCACTCAAGGAAAAAGTGCAACTGGAAAGATGGAGTTAAACCGCCTAGTGAATGTGGCTACTCACTAGTCAACCCATCAAGGATTTACCCTTAGGAATATTCTATTCCAAAAGAGAAAAGCCAAAACATAGAGAGATCTAGTCTTAAGGACACCTTCCAACCTTAAGGGATCAAAACATTATAAACTGAAACTGGAGGGATGAAGAGATATTATAAGGTAAAAATCCATGCTTTAAGGATTAGTCCCTAATCCATAAAGGGAGAAAAAAATTTTAAGTTTGAAAATATTTTGAAAGTGCGTGTGTGCAAAACATGAGTAGAGCATATTCCCCAATGTTAAAGTCATTTCTAACACTTTAACAGGAGCAATGGATTTAACAGAAACATAAACAACTCCACTAATTACATTTCCACTACGAAATGCCCCCAAGTGAAGACAAATCAAGGGAAATACCACATAAACATACAGAGAGCATAAAAGGGATCTACCTACTGTGGGGTCAGTATGATCATAAGATAATATATATATATATATGATATTATTGCAAATGAATTGACATCATTCCCCAAAGAAAGTAGAACTATAATCACAATGGAGGAAAGAAAACATAAGAGTTACAAAGAAAAGTATTTTCGGACCACAACATAGAGACCAAAAAGAATCAGTGCTGCCATGTCGCAAATCCATGCAGATTACACAAGGAAAACATTTATGAACAATAGCATAGGTACAACATAACATGAAAACAATATATAGAAGAATAGAGATACATATAGAGGATTATTGTTGGAGATTTGATTCCGAGAGTTGATTGTTTGTATGTTTGTCATTGATGACAACATATAACCCACAGTAGTAATTCTGTATGAAATTATCTGAATGATGACATGAAGACTTGCATGGATAGATACATATTTTTGACATGTTTATTATTTTATGTTCATACACACAGACCCAGATATGATGTTTCAATAAAGTTATGCAATTTTTTTATTAGCAGTTACAGTTCTGGAAGTATAACGGTTTAGGGCCGACGTATATAATGTATTTCATGAGTTGCACCTATCTTTAGGATATGCACATGTATATGCATGATTAATTATGATTTGATGATATAAATCCAAAGGTGCCAAACATGTTTCAAGATGATTGCAAAGTTATGGTTAATTTGGTGAGGCTGACTCAGTGAAGCATCGCGTCTGTTCAACATTGACTTGCGCAGACTTAATATTGTTTGCATGCTTAGTTAAGCTGACTATGATATTGATGAAGTATTTCTAAGAGCTGACATGACCTTCTAATTTGGAGAAGGTACTTATAGTATTTCAATTGTGATACGCTAAGTGTGAATGATACGAAAAGTGAAGAAAGATGTACAGAGTAGATTATCAAAGTTGGTTCATTCATCAAGGGTCTATGTGAAGAAGAAGTGAAAGATTTTAATACACTAGAAATGATCAAGATAGCAGGTCTACTCTATAGTTCATCATCATATATAGTGCATATCTATTATTCAGAAGGTTGTAGCCTTCACTATCAAGCAGTGAGCTTTTGGATAGTGAGTCCACCACCCCTAACAAGGTTATTTGTAAAAGACTCCTAACAGGGTCTGACCCTTAACAAGGTCACTATACTTATTACACTATATTGTACAACTCCTAACAAGGTTGAAATATCTTCTAACAAGGATTAATACAAACAATTATAGTGTAACGCCCTGCCAGGGAACCCGAGAGAGATTAACCTAGTACATGTCACTATGTGTGCTGAATAATCTTTTTTTAAAGTTAACATAAAGAAACATACATTCATGTGGAAGTGATTACCATTTATAAAAATATCTTACACTCACATAGATTACACGACTCAAGGGTCCCATGACGTTGAATTACTTAAAGCAAAACACATCTAACAATATAACAAAAGATTACATCTAATTAAACATATCAAATATAACTTACATAACTATAATTAAAAACCTCATGGATAACCATGAAACAACCAAGCACTCACATCCACTGCACATGTCGTAGGGTATGTGGTAATCACTCTAAACTACTTACTATTACAATTTCTAGATTAGGTATCACATGCGATACTCTAATACAAGATTACAATAATGAAATTACATAATAAATGATGAAGGAACATAAAGAGCTCATCTACATGAAACCATCAAGCACCTGGTACAAGGACGTCGAATCTCAATGGGTAAAGAATCACTACCACCCGTGCATGTGGAACCACAAAGGTCCACCCCACCGTGCTGAGGAGATAACAACAGATCCCAATCAGATATCCAAAACCAACAAGGCATAACCACTAGCAAGGGATCCTGATAGCTCTCTAATTCGGTGTACTAATCATCATAAAAAGGTAAGACTCACTAATCCAGAGGCAACTGACAATGTAGGAAATCTAGCATGTGTGAAGGAAGGTGTCATCATGTACGTCTACCCTTAAGTTCAACCCAGATAATCACAACAGATTTCAGCACCTAAGTGACCATACACGGAGCTAATGTCCTCTCATACTGACAAGGCCCACTAACTATGTCAGGTACCTCGCAGGGAAACTAACATCTTCTCAATACCATCTTAGCCTATACTAGCACTCAAGCATGGGTGATGACACATCTTATTAATTCATTTTAATCTCTCAAATATGTCTTTAGTTATCACTTATTAAGAAACTCCACAATAAGCAATCCAGTAGTTTCTTACAGACACATAACTTATTGCAAGACACATCCTACTACACATCTAGCTAACCTACCCTAGGCTCATAGATACTAACAGATCTAGCATAGGTCACAACCCTAGTGCACCCCAAATCAGTATCCCATACAATAGGAACGGTCACATAGGTACACTAGCAGATAATAGAATCAAAAGGGTCATCATGGTTAGTTTAGGGTAATATCATAGAGCACACACGTTATAAAGTAACAAAAATAATAAACACTCCCCCAGCCTCTGTATACATCCTAGGTCGTCTAATGTCCCAGATAATAACATAAACAAGCACAAGAGATCCATAAGATGCATAGAAATGAAAACATCCTAAACGAGTGAAAAATGAACATACATGGATAACATTTCCCATTTATTTAAACCATCTACATACATACGACAAACTCATTCATTCACTAATAGATCCAATTTCATGATTAAATCCAATCACAATAAATAACATTGAAATTAATCCCGTTCGGTCTACCCCTAGCACCTAAATGGACTAATTAAAAAGAATAACCATTACATAAATCAAATTAACTAAAAGAATTCATTAATTGATCATCCCCATTACATCCCTTTAATTGGTTAATACATAATGATCAAATCCAATAATAATCATATTAATAAGCATTAATCTTAAATGTCCTAATTTAAAATTAATTATAAACCCATTAATTAAAAATTGTTTATTAACTATACCAATTTAAAAAAATTAATGTACCTATATCAATTAAAAATAGATATACATATGAATCTGAAAATTAAATTAACATATGTATATAAATTAAAAATTAATACTATGCAAATTAACTAGTAATTGATACTACCTACAAATTACAATTTAAATATAATTTTTTTTTTTTAATTAAACCGAAACTAATTATAAAAACTTTTAAAAACAAATTAAAAATGAATTACATCGCATTAACTAAACATTTTATTATTTAAAAAAAAAAACTAAATAACATTTGGGGGGGAGCGGGTCGCCCGCGGGTGCCCCCCTCTCTGCACCTATGATAGTGCACGGGCTGCACTGGCAGTCCCGTGACTGCCACGACAATCCAAGGACTACCGGGCAGTCCTGTGGCTGCTCAGTGCAGCACGGGTACAGTGTACCGCACGCAGGGGTAGGGGTTAGTGGGGTGGGACCCACCGCCCCTCCCCTATACTTATTATTATTATATTTTTTCTAAATTTTTTTTTGAAAAGAAATTTTATTATAAACAACACATGAACTTAAATAAGTTAAGTTTATTTATATTTTTTTTAATCTTTAAACAACCTTTTTTCTAAAATAGGTTTTCTCATTTTTCTAAAACAAGTCTATATTTTTTTTGGAGAAAAATTCTGAAAACGGAAAAAGCATAAAAAGGTAAATACATCCAATTTTACTCCTTTTGTCCTTTCTGCAATTTCCTTTTGACTGGTGGAAATATTATTTTCCCAAGCCTGTGTATTTTCCAGAGGCTAATTTTTCCCAACAACATTTAAATTCTTCAAGGAATAAATTCTATTCCTAGTTTAATTTTTTTTCTTTCTCCTATAATTTTAGACTATAGTGTAAATTGATTTATTGATTTATAGGAGTTTTATAGTGAATTACTTCACGAAATTTTTCCAGCACTTCCCTACTATGCCAAGTCTAGTTAAAATGTAGAAAATATAGATCTATGGGTTTTCTAGATAACCAGAAACAAGAAAACCCTAATAATCATCTAGGAGCAAGAATAACAAATATGCATCCATCTAACCATTATAAACTCAAAATTTCACAAATTTGAAAACAACACATGGAGGAATAAAACCTACCTCGAATACAATGCAAGAATCGATGTACTATGCCTTTGAGGAAGATAGAAAACCCGGAAGCCTCTAACCCTGATTCAACTACAGATTTGGCACAATGTAGATCCGAACACACACACACAAGCAATAGAAAATTCTAAAACTTCGAAGCAACTGAGATCCACAACAATCCACAATTCCTCAAAACCCCCAAAATCACCAAGAGCTCTCCAATTCTCAAAAAACCTGTTATGAGAGAATGAATGACCAATTCCCCCTAAAGAGATTCAAATTCCCCAAAATATGCAAAGGTGAATGACAACTCCCAAGTCAATCCCTAGTTTAACTCAACTTGAAAATTGAAAGT
>MU223224.1:4513049-4526353 GCA_018584345.1 Thuja plicata | reverse complement strand
TTTAGAGAAATCTTTGATGAGGATATTGAGAAGATTGTAAAAGAAAGAGGACACCATGAACAGAGGATTTTTTTGATATCATATGTTGCCATCAATGTCAAAGGGGGAGATTGTTGGAGATTTGATTATGAGAGTTGATTGTTTGTATGTTTGTCATTGATGACAACATATAACACACAGTAGTAATTCTATATGAACTTATCTGAATGATGACATGAAGACTTGCATGGATAGATAAATTTTGTTGACATGTTTATTATGTTATGTTCATACACGCAGACCCAGATATGATGTTTCAGTAAAGTTATGCAATTCTGTTATTAGCAATTACAGTTCTGGAAGTATAACGACTTAGGGCCGACGTATATAATGTATTTCATGAGTTGTGCCTATCTTAAGGATATGCATGATTAATTATGAGTTGATGATATAAATCCAAAGGTACCAAATGTGTTTCAAGATGATTGCAAAGTTATGGTTAATTTGGTGAGGTCGACTCAGTGAAGCGTCGCGTCTGTTCAGCATTGACTTGCGTGGACTTAATATTATTTACATGCTTAGTTAAGCTGACTATGATATTGATGAAGTGTTTCTAAGAGCTTACATGACCTTCTAATTTGGATAAGATACTTATAGTAGTTCAATTGTGATATGTTAAGTGTGAATGATACGAAAAGTGAAGAAAGATGTACAGAGAAGATTATCAGAGTTGGTTCATTCATCAAGGGTCTATGTGAAGAAGAAGTGAAAGATTTTAATACACTGGAAATGATCAAGACAGCAGGTCTACTCTATAGTTCATCATCAGATATAGTGCATATCTATTATTCAGAAGGTTGTATCCTTCACTATCAAGCAGTGAGCTTTTGGACAGTGAGTCCACCACCCCTAACAGGGTTATTTGTAAAAGACTCCTAACAGGGTCTGACCCTTAACTAGGTCACTATACTTATTGCATTGTATTGTACAACTCCTAACAGTGTTGAAATATCTTCTAATAGGTATTACTACAAATAAGTATAGTTTATTGTGGGTGTTAATTCCCACCGGGTTTTTTACCATTTGGTTTCCCCGTAATCAAATTGTGTGTTGAGTACTGTGTTATTTGATTATGAATTTACTTTGTTGTATACTAAAGTTAAAGAAGTGAAAAGGACTTAAGTAACTGATAACTAATTCACCCCCCCTCTCAGTTATCCTTTGGGACTATTCTAACACTACCTACCGTGGGGTCAGTATGATCATAAGATAATATATATATGATATTATTGCAAATGAATTGACATCATTCACCAAATAAAGTAGAACTATAATCACAATGGAGGAAAGAAAACACAAGAGTTACAAAGAAGAGTCTTTTCGAACCACAACATGGAGACCAAAAAGAATCAGTGCTACCATGTCGCAAATCCAAGCAGATTACACAAGGAAAACATTTACGAACAATAGCACAGGTACAACATAACATGAAAACAATATATAGAAGAATAGAGATACATATAGAGGAATAGTAAAATAGGTTCGATTCCTTTATCACCTTGCACCAACAAAGTAACAAGGGTCGTATAAAAGAATTTAACAAACATTTAGAAAACACATTATGGGAGAAGCACAATACAACATGAAAACACATAAAAGGATACCATGAAGGACAAGCTAATCAAGAACATTGCCTACTCTCTTGATATTGCTCTATATCATTTAGGGAAGGTGGGAAGCTCGCAAGAGGGACTATATCCAACACAATAGGAATAATATCCTGTTCCAAACAAGGATCCTCTTGAGAATTGCGATGTTCAATACTAGGTGTGATTGTCAATTGTGTTGAAAGTATATGAGGTAAATCAGTATCAAGATCAATAGTCTCATATTCATCATTAGCATCAATAGGATCATCAAGAGTATCTTCTTCATCAAGGTTAATCAAAATAGAATCTAAGATGTGAATAAAATCATCATAATCATTCATCTTAACATCATTATTAACATTAACTTCTTCCAACACATTAGGCATAAGCTGGTCAAAAGAAGGTAAAGAATTTTGAAGAACAGAGGCATGGGCCCTAGCTTTAACCTGATGCTTCTTATGATGTTCATTGGAATATTTTTTTAATGTTTTGTCTTATTTGAAATATGTTGAGAACTAGGAGGAACAACAACTGGTTCCTTCACAGGTTCTATAGGAGGATTAGTAGGATTCTCAAAAGCAACAGTAGGAGCTTGATTAATAGAGCTAGAAGAAATAGATAAAGGAGGTATGGAAGGCATAGGAAAAAGACCATGGTTAAGATCTATCTGAGGCATGCTTAACTCAAGAATATTGTGATGTTTATAGGCTTGATATGAGAAAAAAAGGTTATCAAGTTGAGAAGAACATGAATTAGGTAATGAATGCCAAAAAAAGTCAAGGGTAGCACAATCCCTAGGCCTAGAAGGTTGATATAAACTATGATTAATTATTTTCACCTCTTCATCATGAATGAACTTAATACACTTATGGATAGGAGAAGCAACGACACTCATGGCAGTCAATCAAGGCAAACCAAGCTCAACTTGAAATTGATTAGAAGTAGGGACAAAAACAAAGGTAGTGTCCACAAATTTACCACAAAGTTTTACAGGAAAGTTAATAGAACCAAATGATGGATAGAGAAAACCATTACAAGTTTGAATCCAGACATCAACTATATCATAACAATCACATTGTAAGTTCTTCATAAAAAAATTTTCTTCAGTAATGACATTGACTAAGGAAGTAGGATCAACAAGAAAAGCACACGTAGGTATCTTAGAAATCCCAGCATAAATGTAGAGGGGGCCATCAGGAGTATTAATGGTCTTAGAATCATCAAAGGTGATCGAGAGTTCCCTAGGTATTTTATCCTTACATTATTTTGAAGGTTTATATTGAGGTGTCGGTTGAGGTTGAGGTTGAACTTGAAGTTAAGGTTGAGATGAAGGAACTTGAACAAGAGGTTGAGATTGAGGCTGGGGTGGAGATACAGGTTGAGGCAAAACAACATGCTCCACATGGTTAAAAATATGATTAAGATCATCCATCTTTGAATCATAAACAATACCCACAAAACATGGCTAAATAATGATATTAATATCATTTGTAGGCAAAGGATTCATATAGATCTAGTGGTTTTGATTAGTTAAGTCTCGAACCTTATGTTTTAGAGAATAACACTTCTCAGTATCATGGCCATTTTGATGATGGTATTGAAAAAAGGCTTTGGGATCAAAGGATTTTGATGGCATCATAGTAGGAAGAAGAGGAATAGGAGAAAAAGTAATCATATTAGCAGTCAACAATTTACTCATAATAGAATGTAAAGATTCAGAAAGAGGAGTAAACATACAATTTAAATGAAAAGTAGTGGATGTAGAAGTGACATTGTTGGATGCAACATCAACTTGATCAACAACTACATTTTCTTGTTTATTAATCTTGACATAGTTGTTAGGTTTTTGAAACTTATTGGGAATAGGAGCAGCATCACTCTTATCAACTGGAATAGGAGCCATTGGAGTGTTTCTCTCAAATTGACTCACTTCTAATTGATAATGATGAAGCGCTGCATAATGTTTTTGAAAAGAGGTAAATTCAGTAAGCAAAATCTTATCTCTAATATCCTTTTGCAAATTTGAAATAAACATATGTTAAATATCAATATCAAGAACAAGATAAGACATTTGAGCATACAAATGCTTAAATATACCAATAAATTTAGTCAATTTTTCTTTAGTATTTTGTTTACAATGCATCAAATTAGTTAAGGACACTTGCGGACTGATGTTATTTTGGAACTGTTGAATAAATGTATTAGAAAGTTTTGGAAAATAATCAATAGAATAAGGAGGTAAGGAACAATACCATTGCAAGACCTTATCATGAAAATTTATAGAAAACAACTTGGATAAAATCCTATGGTCATGAGCATAGTCACTACAAAGGATTTGAAATGTTTTAAAATGAGTGAAAGGATCTCGCTTACCATTGTAATTCTCAAGACGAGGCATATAGGCTTGCTGAGGGATAGGAGCATGAATAATGTCTAGGGAAAAAGGATTTCCCATGTCACATGTAGGAATACTAAATTTAGATTGAGTTAAGGATGCAAGTTGTTGTTGTAAAGAGGACACAGTTTGAGCCAGACTAATGATTGTGGAATCATTAGAAGAAATAGGAGGCATAGAAACATGAGGAACACTAGGAAAAGTGTAGGAAGCGGTGGGAATAGAAGACACAACCGTTGGAACACTTGGAACAACAATTAGAAGAGGATTGGAATGGGTAAAAGGAACACTATGGTAAGAAGGGTGTGAGGTAGGTAAAGAAACCAGTGGAACACTCACTGGAAGAGATGGAAGTGGAAGATTTGAAGCTAGAGGATTGGAATATGGAAGAGATGTAGTCACTAAAGGAGGAGTATAAGTAGGATTTCTAGGTAAAGGAATGAAACAAGGTTCCACACCAGTGATAGGAGGAGTGAATCCTAAATCTTAAGCTTCCTGAACTAAAGGTTTAACATTTAAATGCACCAAATGAGTAATACCATGCAAGAGATTAAAAAATTGATCACTATCATGAAGGACTTTCATAAGAGCCTCTATAGCTTGAATATAATCTTGATTATGGTTTTCTTGAATAAGCCAATTTCCCATTTTATCAAGTTCAGTTGACAATTTTTGGACTTGTTCAGGAGGAACTCTTAAAGTGTCATCCTCATCGTGAGATGAGTGATAAGAGTTATGATCCATAGAAGGATTGGAATCATGAGTGATCAAATTGTCATCCGAGATGCTACAAAAAGGAGAGGAAGACTCAGGATCAAAATAACCCATAAGTTGGCGACTTCTTGTAACTGGGATATTATAGGTAGGACTAGAGGTAGTAAAGCTCATACACCAATGCAATGCAAATAAAATAAACTAAGAAAATGTAAATGCAAGAACATAAAATAAGGTTGATCTAATATGCATGCAAGATGAAATGTAAATGAAAAATGAAATGTAAATCTAACACCAAAAAAGAAAGAGTTGTCTATCGCGGGTTCACCAAAATATAAGATATAAAAAATGTGTGAAGGAGAAGTTGTGTAAATTGTGGAAATGATATAAATGTATGTAATGGAAGAAATGGGTGATGAATGTTTATTTAAAGGTTTTGGGGGAAGATAAGATTCTCCTCCTAGCCCCAAATTTCACAAAGAAAGGATCCACTTTGATAAACCATAAGAAAATGGTTAATGCACAAATGCATCAATCGATCGGAAATAAGAAGAAAGAAGAAAGCCTTACATTCCTGAAATTATGGATGAAGAGTGTGAAATAGATTTTAATTGATTAAAACATTAATTGAAATGAATTGAAGACAAGTACTAACATCAAAGTATAGAAAATATGGAAATCATTATTTTCTGGTGTCTATACTGAGTTTTGGGAGATTCTGCAAACATATCTGGAACAAAAACATAGAGACGGAGAAAACCCAGAAATATTTTCCTTTTCTGAGTTAGGTCGACCTTGACCCAAATGTGGGGGTGCAATTGTACCCCAAAATGTCAACCTTGACCTGTGCTGCTCCGACGGAAATTATGTTCGTGAATCTTGAAAGTTGGCCAAAAAGGGTATCTAAATGTGCTCTATAATTTGTTGTCCTGTACTTGTACCTACAAGAAAAATGGTTTTTTTTATTGGGGAGGAGAGATTTGCCTTGGTTGAATGCTGGTTTTGGAATTAACCTTAAAATATAAATTAAATTGTAGAGGTAAACAAAGTAAATGAACAAATTCATTTTGCTTGTATAGAAACCCTTGTGGAGGATTCAAATCCTTGGATCCACAAGTATGTATGCACCAAATGAATGTATAATGTAGAATGTAGGATGTAGGATATCTCAAATAAATTGATTTTAGATCTTCAAAACTAATCTTGAATGGATCTTAGAATAGGAAGAAGTTTGCATGGATGTGGATGGAGAAATCTTCAACAAGAGGGCTCCATAGAGCTTGAATCCTTCAATGGATACCAATGGATCTCCTTGATGAGTTGAATTCTTGAATGATTGAATTATTTAATTCTTGAGAGTAGATGATCACTTCAATATATTATGTGTCTTAGGTGTTAAAAGTCTTTTTGCTCTCCAAATCTTGTTTTTTCAAGTCTTAGCCTTAGAGAAAATGAGAGGAGAAGAGCCTCCTTATATAGAAATCTAGGGAACAATACTCTAGAGAGGCCTACATAGGAGAATTAAATTTAAATTAGACCTATACCCCTAGAATTTTACCTATATTAAATATGATTTCAAGATTCATTACTTCAGATTCTGAAACAGGTGACCCAGAAGCGGGAATTAAATATTTCCAAAGCCCGACATCTGGAAACCTTGGAAAATTGAAATTTGGACCCAAGGTTAGGGTCGAGGTTGACTCTAACCTAGTTCATGTTTGAGGTCAACCTTGGCCTAGGTTAGGGTCAAGGTCAACCTTGATCCTGAGGTCAAGAACCTCAAATTTGTAGAGCAGGATGCCAGAAATAGGCCAAAGAGAAGTGGGAAATAGGGCAGAATAGGTGAAAAGCCAGATCCAAGTCAAAGACCCATTCAAGGCATTTGAAATGACCCCAAAAAAATTACTCAGAGGGATAAACCAATCCAAAATGGTAGTGCTTCCATTTTCTGACGATACAATAATGCAATTTGAATGCATTTGGCTCGGTTGAAAGACTTTGTGCACTAGCTTGTAGATCTTCATTCAAATTAGCTATTTGTGCATCATGCTGAGTGGTGAATTTTTCAATATTGCATATATTTTGAACTAGGGTAACTAACTCTGAAATAACAAGTTCTAATTGAGTTACCAGTTTAGAAATTTTCACCTTGTTTACTGCCACTTCTTGGTTTATTTTCTCTGTGAGCTTGTAGTGATACTTTTCTTCTACTCTTTCCTCAATGAACTTCTCAATATCTACATTCTGATTAGTGATTGCCTTAGACTGAATTTCCAATTGATCAATGATGGGTGCATCTTGATCAATCTGTGTATCAAGAACTGCCCGCAGTAGTATTTCCTTTGCTATTTCCAGGACTTGTGTATTTTTGTGTTCCAATTTGACCTTGTCCTATTGTGCCTTCCATTTGCATAGGTCCCCATACCTTGTTAATGACTCTTAATCAAGTGTTCTTGGATCACATTAAGATATTTCTATTATCTCCTCAAGTGTTACTGGGGCTTTATTCTTTTTCTTCTTCTTCTTCTTCAGAATGTTGCTAATAGTAGGGTAATGTGGTAAAATAGCAAGATCCTTTTTCTGCTTTGTTTCTATCATTGATTGCTCGGGAGGTTTGGTTCCTTAGTCATTGTCTAATCTTATGATGTGAGATACTTCCTGTATTGATGATTGACTTTTTAATTTCATCAATTGTCTTTGGAATTTTGGCCTTTTCTACATTGAGTCTTTTTTCTCTTTCATCCTTTTTAGTGTCATCCTTGTCCTCTCTTCCTTTTACATATATTTTGCATTGTCTAGGCTCAGTTGAGGCTTTTCTTTTCATATAAGTTTTAATTGTACCTTTCTTCAATGGTGGAGAGTCTACCTTAGTTGTTTTTCTCCTAGTCCTAGATGTAGCTGTTACATCAGTAACCTTTGATTTCTTGGCCTTTGGTGGCTCTACATCTGATTTGGTAGACTCAGAGTCACTTAACTCTTTTCCTTCGCCAACAAGTGACTATTCCTTAGTGATATCATCTATTTTTTTATAACTCTTTGTCAGCTACCGAGAGTCTCTTCTTAAGTGTCTTTACCATTTGATTTTTCTTTTTCCCTATCTTCTTGACTACTAAGCCAGTCTTTATCCTTGAATTGTATTCTTCATATGTGCCAAATATTTTTACAGTTTTGTCCACTAGTTCATTCAATAGGGTTTTAATAGCCTTTGTAGCATGATCAATGTCAATTTCATACTCCAATGGTGGTAACCATGTTGTTCTTGGGTTGACAACTTTGATGAGTGTAGTGTTAGTGTCCAATACAAAACATATCTCATCCTTGTATTTTTCCACTAGTTGAGCAAGGATTCTCATCCTCTTCTCCATCCCAGTCTTGAATGTGGAAAAGTAGCCATCTATTAAAGGTATGGAATTGTCTCCTAGTGACTTAATGTAATCACTAATCTGTGTTGTTATTGGTCAGTTTGTGTCCTAAGTGATATTACTAACTAAAGGAAATAAGTTCTATAAATAAAAGAATGTGCAAAACAATAGAGAACCAAACTTACATGTATTAGATTTGGCTGATCTAATGGTTCTCATGTTTTCTTCCAGTTGCTTTAGTAGCAGCTCAGCTAGGTTTAGTTGCACTCCTTTCTTTACAATCTTGTATGTTGTGTCAACAGCTCCACAAGCAATGTTGTTCATTCTACTTTCTTGGAATATCTTGTATCCAGCCACATATGCACCAAACTTCAATTCACAGTTGGTAATTGAGTTCACTTTTAGACCTCTGTCGTCCCATTCGGCTCCTGTTAGCTTTTCAATCTTGGGGCGACTAGGGTGCCTTAGGGATTTTGTCTTGTTGGTGATTGGGTATCTGGCAACGGCATGAATCGCATCCTTTGTGATTGCATTAGGTTAATCCAACCACATTTTACTGTCATGCACTCGGCTGAGCACAATGTGAATCCATTTAGTCTTGAATTCCTTCAGGAACAATAGGGTATTGGTTAACCCTTTCACTTTGATATGTTTGTACTCATCTTGCAGGTTTCCATCCTTGCATATCTTCTTATAAGATTCTTCAAGCTTAATGTATCCAATCTCTGAAATCTTGCAATGATTGTATGCTCGGATGTCTTTGACCAACAAAACCCTAGGTGGGATACTCAAGAATGCTTCCTTATTGTTGGGTTGTGAAGCAACCTCAGGACATTACTTTTAATTTGGTTCTTCACAGGTCATGTTCTTGATAAGAGCAACCTTTTTTTCCTTTTTCATCTTGATTGTAGTGGTTCAGGAAGTGGATGTCATTATTTGTGAAAATTAGGGCTTCTTCGCAAATGAACTGTGAGCTCAGTAAGTTTTGGTAGTTACTGGATGATCACGATGAGTGATTGAAATCTGTTGGGGTTGCTTTGGAATCTGTATTAATCACTCTATAATATGATCACTATGAATTTCTCTTCTCACTCTACAATCTACTCATAAATGCTGGGTGAACGAATGAGCTCTTGTTTTCCCTTTTATAGAAAATATGACCTGAGTGATGCATTAAATGCTTCACTTGCCACTCGGTTGACAAAGTGTAGATGCTCGATTAACACACCAAATATTTTAGCTCATTGAGTATTCAATAATTAGTACAAGGTGTCAACTTGGTTTTCTCCCACATGTTTACTGACAATGCTTGGTGTATAGTGTCAACTTAGTTATCTTTCATATGTTTACCGACATGTAGTTTATGCTCGATTTATATTAACCGACCAGACTAGATTCACAAAACATAACAAGTAATACTATAGTGCATCTTCATTCATGCTAATTTGGCATATTATCAATGAATGTTGGAAGTGATATAAAATATAGCTTTGTAGAGTGCAGTTCCATACTTACTTGTATTTCTTAGGTGGGGTGGTGGAATCACCTAATCTATTATATGAGGTGTCACCAACTGTAGTGCTTGGTCCAACATTTTCATTGTTTGAAGCTTTCCTCCACATTTGATTTCTCATTCTCCTGATGTCTTCAATAGTATTTCCATTTGCAAAAGTTCTTGACTCTGTCACTCGGTCTCTATAGTCCTTTCATAGGTGACTGACCTTATGACAGTGTAAGCATGCCATTCTAGAGTTATTCTAGTTTCTAGATCTTCTTATCCATTTCCTCATGCAGTTAGTAGCTATATGTCCATATCTACCACATGCTGTGCAATTTAACCAAGTTTTGTAATCCAAAACATATGTGTTACCGACTCTTCTCAGTTGATATTCATTTTCTTGTTCTTTGGGTTCCTAGGCTTGCTTTTTCATTTTCCTCCATTCATGAGATGTGTGGCCATGTATGTTGCAAGTAGAACAATGTTTTTCCATGTAATATTTATTCTTTGGTTTTTTCTACTTAGATTTTCATTTATGTGCTTTGTATCCATGCTTGTTACAGTTATAACAATTACCTATGAATGTAGAAGCAGTTTTAGGAATACCTTTTTCTTTTCTCTTGCAAACATTTGATGTGTGGCCTAGTTTTCCACAGTGATTACATGAATTCTTCTTTGGTCTTGGATTTGAGTAGACATTCCTTTGATCAGCTTAGTTTTATGATTCTCCATGCTCGGTATACAACATCTATCAAGGGCAGATAGACAAGATTGAAAAAGCCAAGATAGAGATCAGCAAGATAAGGACCAGGCAAACCCAACTGAGAAATGCATTTGCACCCTCCTTAGCTGTATTAAATGAGAACATCAAATAGATAGATGAAACTATTTTTACATATGATAAAGGCCCTTGTATGAATCTGACAAAAATGAAGAAGCTCACATATGCATTATGGGCCCATCTTCAGACTATTGATGCACTCAAGGCATTATGGCAGCAAGAAATCAAGAATCTTCAGATTGCATACCTAGATGTATACTCAGAGTAAGTACTTAGGGACTTTAATTTTTGGCACCTTTGTCATTAATGTCAAAGGGGGAGTAGTGTATATAAAGGAGTAAGAAAAATATAGTCGAAGGTATGATGTACAGTAAACTTACAGTTTTTGTTGATAAGTCAAAGTATATGTAACTTGGCCACATTCCTTTGTTGCCATTAATGACAAAGGGGGATATTGTTGGAAATGTGACACTCAGGGTTTATATGACTAATTTTTTGTTGTCACTATGGAAACAAAGTCATATGAAGTTTTGACAAGTAATTTCACAAACTTTGAAGATCAAAAATTGGCTATAGAAAACATAACAGAACACACATATACAGTTGATTAGTGCACCAGTGCATGTGTGTAAAATCGAGTTAGACTATGCGACCTTATAATTAAGCTTTATGATATTTTTATAAGCTTATTCTATACACACATGGTAAGATATGACAGTACGGAGAAGCTACAACAAGTTCAAGTGCCACTATCAGTTCTAAAAATAGAGCATGAAGCCGACTTCAAATTTTGATTAGCGTATAATATTTTGTTTTGTAATGGCCATGCACCTATTGTAATATGTTTGTAATTATTTTCTTAACACTAATGTAAACACGCTTAAGCCAATTCATTTGGAAGTGTTGTGTATGTTGTTTTTGGGCTGACTAAGGTCTTGTTTTCGGTCGCGTCTATTCAGGCATGTATATATACTTGACATGCAATTTTGTATTAAGTGCGAGAGTGGAAAATATGCAAAAAATATATCTAGAAGAACATATTGTTGGAAAGTTGAAACTCAGGGTTTATATGACTAATTTTGTGTTGTCATTATGACAACAAAGTCATACGAAGTTTTGACAAGTAAGTTCACAAACTTTGAAGATATAAAATTGGCTAAGTATAGAAAACAAAATAGAACAGAGATATACAGTTGATCACTGCACCAATGCACAAGAATATGATCGAGTCAGAATATGCACCCTTATACTTAATATTTATGATATGTTTCTAAGCTTAGTCTATACACGCATGGTAAGATATGACAGTACAGAGAAGATACAACAAGTTCAAGTGTCACTAGCAGTTCATAAAATAGAGCATGAAGCCAACTTCAAATTTTGATTAGCGTATAATATTTTGTTTTGTAATGGCCATGCACCTATTGTAATATGTTTGTATTTATTTCCTTAACACTCATGTAAACACGCTTAAGCCAATTCATTTGGAAGTGTTGTGTATGTTGTTTTTGGGCCGACTAAGGTCTTGTTTTTGGTCGCGTCTATTCAGGCATGTATATATACTTGACATGCAATTTTATATTAAGTGTGAGAGTGGAAAATATGTAAAAAATATATCCAGAAGAACAACACAAAAAAATCAGTATGAGATAGAGCTATTTGAGAGATTAGAGCATCAACGCATAAACGGAACTGATCAGACAACTGTGTCATAACTGCAGTTCATCTTTTGATATAGTGTATATCTATTAGCTGAAGGTTGTAGCCTTCATCCTATTGGGTAGTGAGCTCTGGAAGTGAGCCATTCACCTTTAACAGGGTTCTTGTAAAGAATCCTAATAGGGTCATTGTGTTGGAAAGTGACAATGCAAGGAATTGTTATTTTTGTCATTGTTGTCAAACCTTAACGGGTGAGACTATTGTTATCTGTTTGAGTAACATATCTATTGTTGATGAAGAAGATGTAACAAGAAGACCAAGTGAATGGTTGAGTTAAGGAAAATAAAAGGGTACTTGATTAGTTAGCACTCTAGCAAAGCAATTAGTTGCTTATCTTTCAAAGACCATTTTTTTGGTTGTTCTGTGCCGAGAAAGTTTTGGCTTCTGCTGAGAAAAGTTGTTCATGATGAGCAAAGTTGTTCAATGCCAAGCACCCATGAAATTTCCGAGTGGAAACAGTGATGTTGGTTGACTTACAGTAATTGGATTAATGATGAGATTTGAGAGCTCTGGCCAACTTAGTTAATTTTATTGGGATATGTAATGCTAATTAAAGATTGATCCATGTCATTTAATGTATGGGTAACCATAATTAATGCATGGTTTCAAGATTTAATTAGAGACTACTTTAGAGAAGTAAATGTAATGCAAAGATGGAATGATCCGTTGGATTTGACCTAACCTAAGATCTATGATCTTGTTTAAGAGAAAAAAGATTTATCTGAGCTAGACAGAGAGGTATATGATAACCTCAAGGGGTTATTCATTTAGTATGCAAGAGGTGTGCTGCTGAATGTGAAGTGTGGATGTGTATGCAAGAGGATTGCATAGTTGATTTACTGTTTGGCATGATCTAGCAGAGAAGGCTGAATACAAAATCATAGAGTTGCATGTGTGATTGCTTGACGAATTTCCAAGCAGATCAAAAGGTTGAAATGATAATGCAGGCTATCCAGTAAGTTAACATCAGAGCTGTAATTGGATCTAAATTTGCAAAGTAAGTTGTATGTATCAGATCACAACTGCTAATTACTTTCTAATCATTGTATCAGTTAAATCCTTTAACAAGGTTGACATAATAGTCATTTGTATAAATCCTCTAACAAGGTGACATTCAAGTGGAATGTTCTAATTCCTCTAACAAGGCCACTCCTGACAGGGTGATTAAATCCTTTAACCAAGTCACACCTAGCAGTGTGTTATTGTA
>MU223224.1:4488247-4504752 GCA_018584345.1 Thuja plicata | reverse complement strand
TGGAATTGATTTAATTAAAAGCACTTAGGACTTTAGGATTAAATCAATTAATCATAGGGGTTTTTAGCTAATAATCATTGAGAAATTAGGAATTAAATGTAATGTCAGATTTATGCAAATTTGGGTTAAATTCTGCATTTGAAACTCAGTCAATTAAAGTCAATTAGGAGAAGCATTTGCCTATTACAATAGGACTTCGAAGATGAGAAAATGCACCAAAATTGATTGAATTATTAGGTGCCAATTTTGTGGTGTTACAGGAAGCAGTTAAGCCAAGAACCAAATGGATTCATCCACTTGGTTATGAAGTAGAAGAACATGTTTTAGAAGGATATGCACAAGTTCTTTTATCTGTGCCTAAAGATCCAAAAGAGCCTAGATGGGGCACATACAGAGAGAAGACAAATCAAGTTGATTCTATCTTATACAGTGTAGATAATAAGAGGAAGGCATCAAGGATTACATCCAACATCCTGAAAGTTCATGGTGTCACACAAGAAGACCTAGATAAAGCTAGGGAAGCTAAAATTGCAAGAGAACTTAAGAAAACACCTGCAGAAGTCAAAATAGAGAAATTATATGATATCTACAAGAAGAAAAAGAAGAATTATGATGAAGGTACGTCTGCGCCCTCTACTACTATTGACCTAGAATCCTCTCCACCTTCAGTACTAAGAAAATTGACTAGAAGAAGGAAGCAAGTTCCCACAAGACACCAATCCTCAAGGACAACATAGAGCAAAGTAAAGAATACTCAATCCCCTCCTAAGATAGGATTCAAACCTAGTCTTAAGATCTTAAGGAACATAATCATTAATGAAGGAAGACTAGATTCAATTACAAATGTCTATGACAAGTACCAAGAGACAGATAAATCAGAAATACATTCTATGATTATCTCTCATATGATCAAGTTTAAAAGGTCAGTTTTGGAACTCAAGACAGTCATTCCAGACAAAGTATAAAACATACTAGACTTATTGAAAAGACAAGCAATAGAAGAATATATGAGGATTAGAGAAGAAACATTAGAAAGTCTTCTCCCTATTTTCTCATGTGATGAGAAGGAAATACTATTAGATTTGGTAAAACCTCATCTAAGAACCAAAACAAGAACTCTTCACATTATGAACAAAGAATATGAGTTGGTTGGCAAAGAGACTGAAAGAGTATTCAAGAAAGTGTTTTTGGATAGACACATGTATCCGTGAATGGTGCCTACAGCTAAAGTGACTCCAGTTCCTTCTAAACAAGAAAAAGAACCAAAGACTCTTAATGTGCCTATGAAAAGTCCCCAGGATTCTACACCCAAAGTTCCATCACCCTCTGACACAGTCAAAGATTCAGATGAAACCATTGTGACCAATGATGTTAAGATAACAATGAAAACTTCAGATAATGACTTAAACAAATTTGAAAAATCATTTGTTAGCAATGAAGAAGTAGAGAAAGTATGTATTGATAATACTCCCTTGTAGCAAGATGAATTTATTTTGAAAGATTCAACAGATTTGAATAATGAGGAAGATAATCAATATAATGAACCACCCTCTATGAAGATCCCAATGAAAAGTGAATGTATGGATGTTATTCAAAATGCTATATTCACTCCTCTCAAACCATCAATATCATTGTTGTGAAGTTTGACCCCTAACTCAGAAAACCTAGATGCATGGGGAGAAGAAGAATTGATCAAAATCAGTGTATTAGCCATGGAGAAAGCCAAATAAAAAAAAGTTATGAGAAATCCTCTCTTTCTAGATTCAGTAAAAATTTTGAATAACCTAGTGCCAATAGAAAATAAATAGGCAAATATTCAATCAGTTGATGATGTTGATAGCATCTTGACTTGCGTCAAAGCAAAATTCACAAGTTTAATAGATTTAGCTATTAAAAATGCAGAGGAGAAGTACAAAAAGGAAAGACTGGATGAACTGATAAAGAACTTCTCACTAGATATCAACTCATTGAAGATTGGTCAAACAATTATGAAAGAGTTAGCAACAAAAGGCAGGAAGGTGATAGCTAACTGTATGGATAGAGGCAAATTCACTTCTACGCACATCAAGAAGATTGAGGAAGAAAACATCTTGGTTGAAAACATCAAGAAATTAGTTGAAACATCCTCCCAAGACATCAACATCTGCAACAACATCTATCAAGGGAATATAGACAATATTGAAAAAGTCAAGATAGAGATCAACAAGATAAGGACCAGGCAAACCCAACTGAGAAATGCACTTGCGCCCTCCTTAGCTATATTAAATGAGAAAATTAAACATATAGATTCAACTATTGTCACATATGATCAAGGCCCCTACATGAATATGAAAAAAATGGAGAAGCTCACATATGCATTATGTTCCCATCTTCAGACTATTGATTCACTCAAGGCATTCTGGCAACAAGAAATCAAGAATCTTTAGACTGCATACCCAGATGTATACTTAGAGTAAGTACTTAGGGACTTTACTTTTTGGCACCTTTGTCATTAATGTCAAAGGGGGAGTAGTGTATACATAGATGAATCAAATAAATTAGGTATCTCTTCTTCATGGTAGTTAGTTTCATTGTAGCAAGATGCCATGAATTTTCTTTCAACCAATAACTCTTTCATTTTGATTCTTGCATCTTTGTATTGCTCAAAGAAAATCTGTATCTGCAACTTCTGATTCTCAATATTTTTATCAATATTATACCTTTCCATTCTGTGATCTTTTATCTCAAGTGATTTAAAATTTTCCAAATAAGAGATCTAGCTCTGATACCAATTGTTGGAATAATGAAAGGGTGTGTACTGAGAGGGGAGGGGTAAATTTGGACCCTTAAAAACTTTTACACTTAAAGCCTTAGTAATCATTGCTTGCATTATTGACCATAATTTATTTTCTAATTCATGCATGTAATATCATAACATAAATGAAAGTGCATGTAACCAAACATAGAAACATTCATGAAACTCATATACTCATGACACAAGAATTGATAATGTAGAAAACCCCCGTTAGAAGGTAAAAACCGCAGTGGGGATGAAACCCACAAAGATTCACTATATGCAGAATGGAAGTTTTCGGTTAAGGCTACACATTGTGATCACTTTTGATGATCTTACTCTATTAGGAGTAATATGTTAGACTTGTTAGTTCTACTTGGTTAAGAGATTTCAGTAACACAATGTATGTGTGCACTGGGTTAATAGATTTACAATAAGACTATTAAGTCCACCTTCTTGAAGGATTTTTTTTCTATTTTCTACAATTGTTAGAGAGTAAAAAAAAATATTTATGACCTGATAGCTTGCAATCCTGAATTTTTGATTACAGATCCATTAAGTTCACAAAATTTATGTATCACCTATTGTGATGGATAATACCTTTTTCTGCTCGGTAGCCTTGAATCTTGTTCTTTATAACTTAATTCTTCTTTATCTATTCTTCTACATGGAAACCTCTATCTGATCCATATATGTCCTTGTGCAGCTACAATCATCATGTTCTTGATTGATTATACATCTATATATAAAATTAATTGACCTAATTAAGTTTCACGCTTTTCTTGAATAACTTATGATCAAAGGTTTACAACTTGACCTTGATGTCCTAGTTTGCATGAATACAATCAGTTAAACTGATTAAATCCATCAATTACACTTTTCTTGATCCTCAAGAAATAATTGTCTAGCTAAGAAAAAAGATAATTTAAAGACTAAAGTGCTTTAGCTGACATGTAGTTCAGATCCACTTTTCTTGATGGTAAAATTGTTGCTCGGTTAGACTGGTGCTCGATGATGTATCTGTTCGGTTATGTATTTTCTCAGTTGATATAATTTCTCTATGTACTAATAATTTTGGTGACCATTGTGTTTAGCAAACACTCTGCTCGGTGATCACTATCATTTGGTGAATGTTGTTTCTCGGTGAATGCTGACACTCAATGAATACTGACCAACCAACCAAAACTGTCTACTTGAATACTAATGACAACATCTGATCCTTTAGGGATTATCAAATGATATGAATATCATTTTCATCAGTTTTTATGTTGTAATTGAATACTTTCATTGAAGTATGTGGAACCAAGATAACCCAAGTATCCTTTGCATAAACATATAAGAATTAATCCTTTTCATATGCAAATCTAGGTGTCCTCAATAGTACTTTAATGATCATGTCCTAAGATAGATTTACACACTAATACAAATTAACTCTATAACTAGAAGACTAATAAAATACCATGCTCCATCATCGCTTATGTAGTCCTAGACATCATAGAGTTTCTAAAAATAAATTATTTTTAAATAAAGAAATAAACACTTTGAATATATTTGATTTTTAAATTTGATCCATTTTTCATAAGAATTCATCTATTTGTCCTTTCGATCCTGATTTGGTTTATGTTCTAGTTGATGTTAAGTTTTCATATTTGAGTTTTGGGTTCTTAATGATTGGAGGTTTGATTTTTTTAAAAGGTCATGAATCTTGATCTTGATAAGAGGCATTTGTTTCATGCTTGTGTTTTTTTTTATGAGCTCACTAAGTCTAGAGTTTTTCCTAGTTTGATTTAACAATAATGATGGACCGCGACAGATTTCCAAACCATGATAATAATTTAATTGGACAACTGAACTATGCATGTGGAGGGTTTATTATGACTATGAACTTGAATGGAGAAATACAAACAGATATGTACAAGGATGGAAAAAATGCAAATGAGGATGCAAATGCAGTGGTACTTGATAGATAAATAAGCTTAACTTGGAACAAGTAGCACATGTTTGCCAGGTTTTCACTACTTGGATTTATTGCATTTTTTATTTTTATTTTTAAATTTTTTTCTTGATTCTTTTTCTCTTTTTATTTTTTTGTATTATCAAGGTGTCTATAATGTGTCTATTTTCTAGGTTTTCACTAAGATAATGATTTTTTCAAGATTTTTTCTATTGTATTTATTTCTTTAGGATCACTTTTTAATTATTTTTGGATTTTCTCAAGATCAATATTTGTTGTATAATTAGATACTCTTTCAACTGATCAAGTATATAACCTCCTAAGGTGAATACTATTTATAAGTTATTGTATTTCATATCCATCACATGTGGCTATATTTTAAGTCCCTGATCCATAGGATGATGTAATGACAAAAGGTCCTAGACAATTTGCTTCAAACTTTCCTTTGTTTCCCTATCTTGATGATTCCTTGGATTTTCTCTTAGAAATAGATCTCCAACTTGTAATTCTCTAGGTTTGATATCCTTATTGTATTTTTTGACATCCTCTTTTGATAAACCTTCAAGTGATTATATGTTTGGTGTTGAAATTCCTTAAGTAATTCTGGTTCTTGCAATCTAGAAACCCTATAGTCTTCATCTATCAATATTCCATGTAATGAAACCCTAGGTGATGGTATCTCTAAGTCCAAAAGTAAAACTACTTTTTCTCCATAGACTAAGGAAAAAGGTGTAGCTCATGTAGGTGTTCTGATGCTGGTCATATAAGGCCATAATGTTGGATTCAATTGGATAATACTATCTGATGTAACACTAGTCTTTCTACTCTCCCTAGCTTCCTCTAGGTTCTCCTAGGAAAATCTATTGACCTACTAGGGTTCTTCAACTAACCCTATCCTTCTTAGGTTTCTTCTCACAAGAACCTAATCCTTTCAACTAGCAAACACCAAAAATATAGAAACAAAAATCACCATGCTCCTTCCTAGGCTTCAATGGGCCTTTCTTTCTCCATCTTCACGAATTGATCCAAATGGATCCCAAACTCCTCCATGTGGAAATTTATTCTTAAAGATTGTTTATTGGACTAATTCCAATGTTCTCAAAGATGTTTAGGATTGAAACCCTCAACGAGTCCCAGTTTCCAAGTCAATTACACCCAAAAGAGGGCTACTAGCATTAGACATAGTTAGGCTCCTTTTCTGCAATATCTTGCAAAAAATCTTAACGAAGTCAAAAAAATAAAATCATATCCTGATACCCTTTTTCAAGAACCTAAGGATTTTCTAGTTCTTGGCCTCCAAAGGTGTTCGTACAGTACCTCCTATAATCATACATAAAATTTAGGGTTTTAGGTCCTTTTCACAGTCTGCACAAGAAATTGATTTTATTGGCTTACAAACCAGCTCACCCAAAATTATACTCTGACTTAGGGTTCCTCAACTCAACATACTACCTTCCCAAAATGCTTGATTGAAGCAATGAATGCTTTCAATCTCTCCAAATTGCTCTGCAACTGTTGGTGATCCCTAGTCATGCATCTCTGGCTTTCCTAGGGCATCACCTTAAAAATAGCTACCATACTTTCTTGGGCCCCTCCTTCACTATAAATAATATACATGGAGTCACCTTCCATAATATAAGATCTTGTGCAAGTGCCACGGTGGAAAATGGATCTATGACCCCTTTTGCATACACTGCCCAATTCAAACCAGCGACAAGACAAAAACTAAAAGATTTTGCTAAAGCAACTAAAACTATTCAATTCAACAAAATAACACAAAAAAAAGTCTTAGAACAACATACATTACCAAAAACAAATCTTACATTAACAGATTCAATCCATTACAATATCAGATCCTCACAAAACACAAAAATTGTAACTGTTCTTCAATTTCACAGTCCGTACACACTCTGACATCAACTTGCCAACCCTTGCAAATGCTCAAGGATAGCCTCTTATAGTTGACCAAGGAACTAAAACACCAGTTTTAGATAGTTAAGGAACTAATTCCTTCTAATTTGCATTCTTGCAATAAATGTTGTCAATGTTGTCAATGACAACATTGACAAATTTTGCAACTTTTGGAATATGCTATCCAGACTTGGTCAAAAGGTGTCCAATCTTTCCCAAATCAGTAATTATGATGTTTAAACATGTAATAGGACCCTTATCCCTTGCTTGGCCACATTTGGAACTAAAATAAAAAGACACCCTAATAAACCTAGATTGGACTCATAGGCCACTAAAGACCTAATTAGGCTTCCTCACACTTTACAACCTACAGACTAGGAACTACATGTTCCTTTATTAACCTAGTAGTCTGGCTAGAACCACTACAAGCCAAAACATCAAAGGAATCCCTAGGTTACATTGCATCTTCTATCCTACCTAGGTGCTCGTTCACCATACTCCCCAATAAGGAAAGCTATGTCACTCCTGTGGACAAGAGATCCTTTGAAATGCCCACCATCCTGAAGTATGCTTCTACAATCCATGAGGCCTCTGACTCTAGCCTATTCTTCCACTGAATTAGGTGTTCCATGTAGACTTTATGCCTTTTAGTCTTATTGACTCTGGAATCCAGAACTTTTTCAGCTACCATCTATGGTTTGGGAGGCAATACAATAGCCTCAACATCCTCACTGATTCCATGACTGCCCTGACTGATCTCATCTAGTTTCCCTCTGAACTAGATTAAGTCATGCACATTGAACACCAAAGATATGCTCAAGTCTAATGGTAAGTCTATCTTATAGGCATTAGTCCCATACTTGTCTAGAATATTGTAAGGTCCCACCCTTTTCATCTGAAGCTTAGTAGGCACACCCTTCTATAGCATGGATTTGTTCAAGTGAACCATTACATAGTCACCCACCTCAAACTGAACTTCTCTCCTCTTTTCATCCACTTTGAGCTTGAACTTTTGTTGACTATCTTGGATTTGCTTCTTGACTTGTTCTTGGATCTCCTTCATAGTATGGGTGAAGTCCTCAGCATTCCCACTTCTATACTCCATACCTCCAAGATCCCTGAGCTCATAAACACCCCTAGGGTGCATGCCATAAACTAACTCAAAGGGGCTTCTTCCTATCATTATGTTCTTACTGTCATTGTAAGCATATTCTTCTTGGGGAATGACTACATCCCAAGTCTTCCCATACTCCTTAGTTAGGCACCTTAATAGGTTACCCAACACCCTATTTACCACCTCAGTTTGGCCATCAGTCTAAGGGTGGTAAGCTGAACCAAAAGATAAATTGGTACCCAACCTAGTTCATAATGTCCTCCAAAAATGGCTCATAAACTTAACATCCCTATCTGATAATGTGCTCAAAGGAAGACCATGAATCCTCACAATCTCCTTAAAAAACCAATAGGCAATGTGGCTAGCATCATTATTAGTCTTACATGGGATGAAATGTCCCATTTTACTAAATCTATCAAGAAATACATAAATGCTATCATACCCCTGCTTGGTTTTGGGTAGACCTACAATAAAATCCATACTCACACACTCCCATGGCTGGTTAGGGACTGGTAGAGGTTGATACAACCCTGCATTACTCATTCCTCCTTTTACCTTCATGCAAAAAACATAGTGTTCTACATATTTGGTGACATATTTCACCAACTTTGGCCAATGGTGGAACCTTTACACCAACTCTAAGGTCTTGTTCATACCAAAGTGACCACTTAGAGATCCATTATGTTTCTCCTATATGAGATTCATCCTCATAGATCCTCTTGGCACACATAACTGGTTACCCCTGAATAGCAGTCCATTTTTTTAAAGTAAACTCTGAGAAAAATGGTTTCAAAAGTCAACACATACCTGATATGCTTCCCCAAAGTCCTCATCTTCCTTGTATAATTCTGTGAAACTATCAATTCCAAAGCTATTTAGTTGGACCTCTTGGATTGTAAGTAACCTCCGGCTTAAAGCATCTACCACCTTATTAAGTTGTCCGTTCTTATGCTTTATAGTAAAGGTGAATGCTTGTAAATACTCCATCCATTTCAAGTGTCTATTACTGAGTTTCTCTTGAGTATTTATGTAGCTAAGAGCTTGATTGTCAGTAAATACCACAAACTCTTTAGACAATAGATAATGCCTCTATTTTCTAAGGGATTGGACTACAGCATATAGTTCCAAATCATATAAAGAATATCTCTTCTTTGCCTCATTCAATTTCTCACTAAAGAAGGCAATTGGCCTACCTTCTTGACTCAATACCCCTCATACTACCATTCCACTTGCATCACACCCAATAGTGAACAATTTCTTAGAACTTGGCAATTGTAGGGTAGGTTGAGTAGACACTTGTTTCTTCAATAACTCAAAGGCTTTCTCTACTTCTATGGTCCACCTAAACTTAGTTTTGACCCCACCCTTATCCATCAATGGTGTACATATCCCACTTAAATTCCTAATAAACTTCTTATAAAACTGTCCAAGATCATGAAAACTCCTTACCTCTGTGGCTGTGGTAGGTGGAGGCCAATTTAGGATATCAATAACCTTTTCTTGATCCATCTTCTAAGATCCTTTGGACACTACAAAGCCCAAATTCACTAGTTCTTGTTTAAAGAGCTCACACTTTTCAAGGTTTATAGCCAATTTATCTTCATGCAACCTCTTCAATACTGCCTCTACATGTCTGATATGCTCCTCTCTTATCTTGCTAAATATCAGTATATCATCAAGATATACCACCACAAACTTCCCTGTGAAGTCCTTGAGCACCTCATTCATGAGCCTCATGAATGTTCTTGGAGCATTAGAGAGGCCAAATGGCATGACAAGCCATTCATATAACCCATCTGTGGTCTTGAATGTCATTTTCCATTCATCACCTTCCTTAAACCTGATTTGGTGATAACCACTCTTCAAGTCCAAGTTGGTAAAGTACATTGCCCCTCCAAGGAAATCCATGAGATCCTCTATCCTAGTGTTAATCCCTAAGTTCTATTGATGATTAGTGACCCACACTTAGTCATTTACTTAGGTAGTTTTAGTTGGTTATCACTGTGGTTGAGCTAAACATTCAAGGCTGAGAAATATTGTCGAGCAATTTTTAGGTTTCTGAGTTACATCATGCCGAGCTGAGTAGAATATTAAGTGTCGAGCATCAGAGATGTGTTGTGCTGAGCAGAACAATTTTTGCATACATGTCAGGATTAATTCAAACTTTGATGTAAACAATTTAGGCTGACTTGTATTAGATCTGAGCTGACATTTGTACGCATTTAATATTTGTCTACTGAGTTAATTTTGCACTTAATTGTTTTATACTAAGCATGGCATGGAGCTAATCAGGAAATCAAAATGCATTGGAGGTATAAACAATAGATCTTGATCGTTGATCTATATATAGAGAAGGGTTGTGTGTTCATGAGAGATGAATAGTAAGTCATTTTGAGAAGAAGCCTAGATTAAGCAGAATGACAGAGCAGTGATAAGCAGAGTAAAGACATATCAGATTAAGAGATCACAGAGGTTATTGAAAAGAGAAGATCCATCATTAGCATCTGAGTGCATAATGAAGGATCACTACTTGGAACATTCTAACAGGTGTGTCAGGTTAAATCTCTTAACATAGTGGTTTTAGCAGACCATTTCAAATCTCTTAGCCAAGTGCTTACTTTACTATAAGTTGAAATCCTTTAACAAGGTAGATTGTAATGATCTTTAGTTCTTACAGAACAGACCTTTAACCAGGTAGATTGCATATTGTAATCAAAATTTTGTAGCCCTAACAGGCACACTTTATTGTTGTAGTAGTGAAGATCTTGTGGGTGTCATGCCCACCCTAGTTTTACATATTTGGGTTTCTGGGTTACCAAAGTTATGTGTTATGAGTTACATATTTGATGTTATGGATGCTATTTGATGTTAGGTTAAATTCATATATGTATGAATGTGGATAAATTTGTTTTAAGTGGTTAAGTATTGAAGATCTGATTCACCCCCCCTCTCAGTGTCTTGCTTTCCCATTCTTGTACTTCCAACAATTGGTATCAGAGTACAGTTCACCTACAAAAGCTTTGAATCAGCTTGTGAGTATAGATCTTGAGATGGAGGTTTGCAAGTTGGGAAAAGTCATTGAGAATCATAATATTGAGATCCAGCTAGCATTACATCAGCTTGAGATAGCAAGATAGGAATTGAAGAAATCATTGACAGCTAGGAAAGATTTGGCCAAACAAATTAATGATACTCATTACCAGGAAGATGACACTACAAATCTATTTTAGAATGAAGATTCTACTGAGAGAGATGCAGTAGTTGCAGATCTACTAGAAAATAATGCACTGTGTGAAGAAGTTAGAAACTTGAAAAGAGAATAAGAAATGCAGACAGTGAGACTATGTGAAGTATTGGAACAAAAGAGGAGATTAGTAGGAAAGACATGGAAATGATAAATCTGAGATCTAAGAACAATCAATTGAAAGATGATCTGAGATCTGAGAAGGAACTTAATGAAAGGTTGAATAGATCTAATGAAGCTTCGACTCACTTTGAGAATCTGATGGAAGCATCACGAAGGTCAAAGGATTCTTCTAGATTAGGTCACACTGAACCAAAGATATCTACTGAGAAGGGAGAATCATCTAAGAATGGTGAAAGGAGGAATGCAAAGACAAAGCACAACAAGCCTGTTTTCCACCACTGTGGAAAACCAGGTCATACAAAAAACATTTGTCGAAGCAAGAAAGGTAAGTCCAATCCTAAACGTAATTTTAATGGTTACTATTTTAATTGCAAGAAATTTGGACATAAAACACATGAATGTTGGGCCGAAGCAAGTGATGCACCCCCCAAACCAAGATTTAATGGTTATTGTTACAAGTGTCAGAAACATGGTCATAAGGCACAAGACTATAGATCCAATGCTAAATAGAAATGGACATCAAAGACACAAACAAAAACATCTAAGAGAGGTAACACTTATAGCTGGGATTATAATACAAGACAGAGTTGTCACTACTATGAAGAATATGGACATGCACCTGAATATTGCTTAAAGACACATGTAAGAGGGAAATCTAAGATTTGGATGTATGGAAGCTTAGTCTATTTTAGTTGTTTGCAGATAGGACACACTAAGAGAGAGTGTAGGACAAGAGTTCCTGCTCCTACCATTGAAGAAGTAAGAGCACAGATGAATTGGACATGGGTAAAGAAAACAAAGATGAGAAATAGTGAATCCACTGAAGCTGAGGTCACCCAATCCAATGGATTAGGTGATCACACCATCTCCAACAGAGAAATAGAGGTATGTAAGGAACTGCATTCAAATTTTAAATCTTACATCAGTTCCTAATATGTAAATGTGCCAAAGCCCATATATGCATATGATAAGATGTACTAGGACATGTTTGTGACAAGTGCCGAGAAGACTTATCTACACTATAGGTTCCAAGTTGGTCGGCTGAGTAAGTTGTGATGGCCGAGTGTGGCAAGCTGAGTGGTATGCAGGTTGTGTTAGTCGGCCAATGATAGCTGGCTTGCACTAACCTAATAGGAAAAATATTTAATGCTTACCTACCTTGACCTTTCGAGTCTATATATGGATGAACAGTCTATTATTCACTTTTACCTTGCGATTTTTAGCATTTACAGAGTGATCAAAGAAGTTACAGATTTGATCTTAGCAAAGTTTGTTTTGATAATTTTTTCAGCGTGCCGTCGGCAACCCTAAGTTGAATAGTGCAAAGTGATTGCTTTCCAAGGTACTTTGTTCTTCATTTTAAAACCCTAACCTCAAGAGATTATGGCTGCAAGTTCTTCTGCACCAGTCAAGGGAATGGAGGAAGATTTGAATCAAATTAATCTAGTAAGGAGTGATGCATGTGCACCACCAAACTTTCGTGCCATTCCAGAAAGTGGAATTTTGAGTGATATGAATGGAGCTCTCTCATCAATCCTACCAAAGGTACTTATGATTCATGATGTAAGATCTTGTTACATGGTTAAAATTGGCAAAGTGGGCAACAGTGAATTGAGAAATTCCTATGACAAACTGTGTGAGAATGGAATTCTAAAAGATGAATTCAAACATTTAGCCCACAAAGGGTTAACTCAAGCCCTAGATTTTCCAATAGAATTCAAGGATGAATGGATAAAGGTGGTCCTAATATGAGTTCATAATATGCATATGTGGCTAGACAATGGACCAGTAAAGATCACAAAAGATATTATCCAGCGAGTTACTGTGTATCCTGTTATCAGCGATAAACTAACTATGAGAGGCCAAAGAAAAGAAGAGACAGCAGCTAACACTAGAGCTATTTGGAACAATAGAGGAATGACTATCTCTACAATTACAGACTTGGAACTTGATTTTGGAGTGAGAGTGATTGCTCACAAATTCTATCAGTCGAACTAACTATATAGTGTTCCCTGTACAGCCGTCGACCAGGAACGAAAAATAGTTAAAAAGAATCACACCTATGACCTTGCTGAGCTGTAGTTGACACAACTAGTTGAGAACTTACTATACATTAGGAAAGCCAAAAGCTTATCATGTAAGTTTGGCTCTTTGTTAATGTGTATATTTTTCTATGTACAGAAGTCATTTCCTACACTAGGAAATATTGTATGGAAAAAGGACAAACCCATCACTTTATAGATTAGTGAATGTATTCAGAAATTAGGCAGCAATTTAAATGGTATTATGGGAAGTTATTTTGTGGAATTCAAAAAGAGAATGAGGTTGAGGACCAGAATTCCCAATTCACTTGTGGAGAAGCACTATGATGAGATATGTTTCTTAGTGGATACAAACTACACATATATTCAAGCTGTAACACTTAGGGTATCATGGATGGAGCCATTTCCCTATGAAGTAAATATTGATGAAGCATCAATAGCTATCACAGCACTCCTAGCAGAGGAGATTGATACTAAAGCTAAAAGATTCAAAATTTTTGATGAAGCTAAGGCAAAGGTTTCGATGAATCTTAAGGAAGGAACCATGGAAAGAAAAAGGAAAAAGATTGTGAAAAATCTGAAAAAGATGGTTGGCTTGCTGAGTGAAAAATAGCTAGAGGATGCACCTCTAGACATATCTACTGGACAAGGAGAAGATGTATCTGAGGAAAAAGAAGAAGAAGTCAGTGAACCTGAAGAAGAGGTCACTGCTAAGGAAAAAGGGAAGAGGCTAGCAGTAGCAAAGGTAACAAAGCTAAGTAAAGAAAAACCCAGAGTTACCCTTCCCATTGCAAATTGTCCAAGGACAAGGGCATCTATTGTCACATCACCAATAGAATAGACAAAAGTGTATGCAAAGAAGATTGGAGAAAGTAGTTCTGGATCGAGGCCTAAATTAGAAACAAAGGCTGTGCTGAGCTTACAAGTTAAGAAACCAAGAAGAAAACTGCATTTGGATCCAGAAAGTGATGAGGACATGATAGAAACTGATGAACCCAGCAACATACCAACAGTGCCATTAAAGAAACCCACAAATATTGATGAGGTATGTGAAAACTTGAGAAATTCTGCAGGATTATCTGGTTTTAAATTTATAAGGTATGAATAATTGAAGGTAGGAGACAAACATAAGGTTCAGGAATCTCTCCTAGACATGATGTGTAATTTCAAATTAACCCCTGCAGCAATAGGAGACAATGTGTCGAGTGAGTTGTATGAATTTCTATCTGGCAAGTGGGAATTTGCACTCACAACTGAGAGACAAATTAGGGAAGGCACTTTAGCTCAAGTCATTCCTGAGCTAACAAAGAAACAAAGAGAAAAATTTGTTGAAGATTATAAGCACAAATTTTTACCTAAATAGAGAGGTTATGCTATTTTGAAGACTGCAATTGAAGGGATAGTACAACAGAGTACTAGAATTTGGATGGAAGTTTTTAGACTAATTGTTTCAAAAGAAAAGAGAACTAATGAAGGGACATCTGAGCCAAAGGATAAGGAAACTGATTCCACTCCTATACCATAGATTTCAATAGTTCACATTTCAACTGAGTCTAAGAAGACTAGGACAGATGCACAAGATCAATCAGAGATAGTTAACACTATTGATAGTTTGATTGATGTAACAATTGATAACTCTAGCAATTTGGATGTCAAGGGTTAGGATGAGCCAAGGGACTCAACTATTGATTCACCTATCAAGGCAACTGAGGCTAAAGAAGAAAAGGGTACAGAGGAAGATGAAGAGAAAACTCAAGAGGAACCTAAGGATAAGGATGCTCAAGATGAAGCAGAAAAGGAGAAAACAATTGAACAAGAGGTAATTGTTCAACATTCACCTATTTTAGAGGTTGTAAAATCAGTACTAGATAGTAGTGTGTGATGACATGTAACTGATTAAATGGTTGACTATATTAAGTTGAAGATGATGCAATACATTAAATCAGTTAATGGTTTGTATTGTCATTGATGTCAACTTGATATCATCTGTATGGTCATACACATAATGCCAAAGATTTTAGAGAATCAATGGAATAGAGGTTATGCTTTCAGCAATGCATAAAATTCAAGTATTCACTAAGTGAAAAAATACACCGGCGGAGTGCACACCATCAGTAAAGACAGAGATAAAAGTCATAGTGATACCCAACGAGCAGAAGATAGTATTGCCTGACAAAGCAGAATCAAAGGATGCCCGATCAGCTAAAAATAGTGTTGCCCAAAAAACAAGATCCAATGATGCCCGACGGATGGATATCCTGAAGCTAACTGAAGCAACACCGACAGAATTGGCAGTTGTCACCAGCGACAAACTGCAGAATTGACCGACAGAATAGAGAGATCAGAAAATGACAAAATATCTAGCTGGCAGAGCTAAAAGATAGACTTAACTAGTTGTTTGATTTGTTTTATTCGACCATAGTTAAAGTAAGTGATTTAAAGATGATTTACACAGTTGGAAAGAAGATAAATATGAGATAAATTAGGAGTTAAAGCCATAAATCAATTTGGCTGGATTGTTTTTCATGCCAAGAATCAAGAACCAAGAATTAAGGAATATTATGTCTATTTAAGAGACAAGCATAATTCATTCTCCGTGGTGGTCAATAATCAATCAGATACATAGGGAGTGAACTGATAGAAGATGCTAAAGAGAAATGGATGAAGGATTAACTTCATGCAGTCCTGATCAATCAAGCTGAGGGAGAGATAAAGAATTTTGCAGACACCGACGGACAGTAAAGCACAACATCACAAAGAAGAAAGAGTTAAGTACAAAGGAATTGTATGATACATTGATCAGAAAGATATTGTAAGTAAATAGATATGAAAATATGCAATTCAGTTGCATTAGAAATAGGTCATTTTGTTTTAGTTTAACCATTGAAGCATTAAGTCTCTTAAAAGAGCAAGACTTAACAGTATTTTTTAGCTGAGGTATATCCTAACAGATTACTAGAAGGTTGACTCATGATAGTAGTACCGGTCTTACCTAAAGCCTATTGACAGTCTAAGAACGAGGTTGATTCAAGGATGGTAGTAAGATTTTCATAAAGCCCATTGACAAGTCATGAGACTGATTCAAGGATGGTAGCGTAGATGCTAGATACTAAGTGACAACCTATGTATTGAAAATCCTCTAACAAGGTCACACTTAACAGTGTGTTTGTAACCTTTAATAGGGTTGGATCCTAATAGGGCTCACTTCAGAAGAGTCAAAATTTGGGGTACCAGTCCCAGTGGTTTTTCCCTTAACAGGGTTTCCACGTTAAAATCCTTGTGTTATATGTGTATGGTTTATTACTTTATTGTTTTACATTCTACATATGCATTTATGGATTGAT